>VMDO01005821.1:85056-107440 GCA_007922755.1 Pedetes capensis | reverse complement strand
CATTGAAAACCCTATGAACAGCAGAGAAGCACTGAAAATAGTGTTTCCCCTGTTGTACAGAGGGTCGCCATGAGTTGGATACTGACTCGACTGCACCTAACAACAACAACAACGAGATTATTTAGACTGAGTAAGCTTCTTTAAGGGGCTGGGGTTTAGCTCAGTTGGTAGAGCACCACTCTGCAGTCTCTGAGGTCCCGAGTTCGATTCCTAGCACCACAAAAATGGGAGAAGGATGTGGCAATCCACTCCCAAGGCAATCCCAAAACAATCAGCCATTGAAAACCCTATGAGGGTCACTATGACTGGACCTCATCAGCACTTAAACAACATCAACCGGGCGCAGTGGTGCACGCCTGTCATCCCAGTGGCTCCGGAGGTGGAGGCGGGAGGATCGCAAGTTCGAGACCAGGGTCAGTCTTTATAAATTAGCGAGACCCTGTCTCAAAAAGTCAAAAAAATGGGCTGGGGGCACAGCTCAGTGGTCCAGCACTTGCAAAGCATACAGGCGCGAGGCCCTTGGTTCAACCCCCAGTATCGCCAAAAAAAAAAAAAAAGAAAAAAAAGAAAAAAAGGAAAACATCAACAAGCTTCTTCATTGAGAGACTTGAAGGAAGTGAGGGTTTAAGCCCTATGGATTCCTGGGAAGGGATATTTTAGTGTTTTTGTTTGTTTTTTTGTGCTGTCCTGGAGGTTGAACCCAGGGCCTCGCACTTGCATGCTCTGCAAATGCTAGACAACTGAGCTGGACCCTCAGCCCATTTTCTTACTTTTTGAGACAGGGTCTCGCTAAATTACACAGAATGCCTCTGGTCTGGTACTTGCGATCCTCCTGCCTCTGCCTCCCTAGTCGCTGGGATTACAAGCATGTGCCACCATGCCCAGTAGAATATTATAGTTTTTGAAATGAGAATATGCTATCAAGAAAGGGCAAGGATGCTTGATGCCTGAGGCATAGTTTGTGACGTAGAGAAGGTGATAGGAATTGAAGTTAAAGGTATAGGGAGCAAAAAGGACATTATGCATTCTAGAAGTAAATTTCCTGTGTTGAGTTTATTGAGCAACATTAGTCTCTTGAATAAATTAATTAATGGAATAAACTTATTGATTTTGAGGGTTGTAGCTTATTTTTTTCCCACCTGTGAGATTTTTGTTTTCCACAGTGTTCGTTTTGTTTTGTTTTGTTTTGGTGGAAAATAATAATAGGGGAAAGAGAACTCAGTCATTATGAATATATGCTAGTTTCTTGTGCAACTAAAACATTAGGGAATTTGATTTCCTCTTATTTATTGCTGAGGAAAATGCAGCAGGTTCCCAGGAAGTTCTTGTTTGTTTGTTTGTTTGTTTTTTGCTGTACTGAGAGTTGAACCCAGGGCCTAGCGCTTGCATGCTCTGCAAGTGCTGGACCATTGAGCTGTACCCCCAGCCCATTTTTTTGTTTACTTTTTTGAGACAGGGTTTCGCTAAGTTACGCAGACTGCCTCTAGTCTCGAATTTGCGATCCTCCTGCTTCTGCCTCCCCAACCGCTGGGATTACAGCTGTGGGCCACCCCGCCTGGCGGGTTTTTTTTTTTGTTGTTTTTTTTTGTTTTTAAATAACATTTTTCATATTGTTGATGTAGGAGTTTTATCTAAAACTTGGTTGTAATTTTCATTACTTAAGGATAATCTAGGGGGCTGGGATTTAGCTCACTTGGTAGAGCGTTTCTCTGTACTCTCTGAGGACCTGGGGTAGATCCTTTGTTGTTGTTGTTCGGTGCCGTCGAATAGGTATCTGACTCATAGTGACCCTCACAAGTTTTTCAATGACAGACTATTTCGCGATTGCCTTGGGAGTGGATTGCCAGGTCCTTCTCCCATTTTTGCAGTGCCGGGAATTGAATTCGGGATCTCAGAGACTGCAGCACAGTGCTCTACCAACTGAGCTAAATCCCAGCCCTGGGGTAGATCTGCAGCACTGCAAAAATGGAAGAAGGATGTGGCAATCCACTCCCAAAGCAATCCCAAAACAATCAGCCATTGAAAACCTTGTGGGTGTCATTATGAGTCTGACTGACTCCACGACAGCTAACAACAACAACAAGGCTAATCTAAGACAACCGAAAACATGAGGAAAGTATGCTTAGTATTGTCTCCACTTCTCTCAGAATTAGGGGTTAACATTCAGTAGATTTAAATACTCGCCCTATGTATTCTTGTCAGCAAATGAGTTAACTTTTATAAAACACTTACTTCCCTTTTCTATTGTTTTTAAGGAGGCCTTATGGGACCTGTTAGGATGATTTCATCTGGACATGAGTTAACAACAGATTATGATGAAAAAGCACTTCATGAGCTTGGCTTTAAGGATATGCAGGTACATACATAAATTGTAGTTTTAACTATCTGTTGGCTGTTAAATAGTTCAGTAGTCAAAAGTGTAGTTTAAACATGGTTCTTATTGCTTTTGTTACATTAAAATTGTAAGTAGAGGTCAGGCGCAGTGGTGCACACTTGTAATCCTAGCAGCTTGGGAGGCAGAGGCAGGAGGATTGCAAGTTCGAGACCAGAGGCAGTCTGGGTAACTTAGTGAGACCCTGTCTCAAAAAAGTTAAAAAAAAGGGGGGGGAGCGGGCTGGGGTGCAGCTCAGTAGTCAAGCACTTGCAAAGCATGCAAGCACGAAGCCCTGGGTTCAACTCCCAGTACTGCCAAAAGAAAAAAAAAATGTAACTGGAGTCATTTTGTATTTCAATTTTATTAAACCAAAAAGTTGATATGTGTAAGTTTTTGTTTTCACTATTTCTCTTATTTTTGTAGATGGTATTTGTATCTTTGGGTGCACCGAGGAGAGAAAGAAAAGGGGAAGGTGTTCAGCTGCCTGCATCTTGCCTACCGCCCCCCCAGAAGGACAACATTCCGATGCTTTTACTTTTACAAGAACCTCATTTAACTACTCTTTTTGATTTATTAGAAATGCTTGCATCATTTAAGCCACCCTCAGGAAAAGTGGCAGTGGATGATAGTGAGGTGACTATCATTTCTTTTCTATAACTTTGTTTCATCTTTCTGTTCAGAGGAAAATTACTTTCTTAGGTTTTACTGCCTTTCTAAGGACCCATTTATTTGTTGGTTAACTATTTCAGTACTTACTATAGTCCAGGAATATTCTTTTAATAAGTTGTTTACAAGGATGATCAAAATAGGCATAGTTTCAGCTTTCATTGAATCCAGTGTGTGAGACAGATGGTGGACATACTAACATAGTTTCAAGTAAACTAACCAATAAGTTTCAGATAGAAATAAGTGGTAAAATTGAAACTTGCCATGCCATTTTTGGAGGGTAATAGGTGGAAGGAAATCCATTTGGATATTATTTGGTAGAAGGATGAGAAGAAGCCAATTAAATGAAAAGGGCTATCTGTTGAGACCTGCTCTCTCTATGTAAGTGAGACTAGCCTTGAACTCACTATGCAGCCCCAGGCTGGCCTCAAACTCTCAGTGCTCCTGCCTCAGTGTCCCAAGTGCTGGGATTACAGACATGTACCACCACACCCAGTAGCAATCTCATCTTAAGTCCCTTGATATAAGAAGGAGTTAGGCAGGTCTAGGAATTGTTAGAGAGTAGAATATGAAGTGTGGTGGGAGATTAGAATGAGATTGGAAAGGTAGAGAGTGAAGTAAACCTTGAGGGTCATGTGAGCAATTTCCATTTTACTCAAAGTAAAATATGCAGCATTAAAGGATCTGAAAGAAATGCACATGGTCTCATTTTTTTTTATCTTATTTTTTGTAATACTGGGGAGCCAAACCCAGGGCCTTGCACATACTTTGCAAGTGCCCTACCACTAAGCTATACAACCCCTATGCTCCCTTTTAAAAATTTATCTTGTGACAGGGTCTCACTAAGTTAGGCAGACTGCCTCTGGCCTCAAATGTACAATATTCCTGCCTTCACCTCCCGAACTGAGGTATTCAAGACATGCACCACTGCATCGTTTTTCTTTTACATATAATATATTTGGCCATAGTAATAAAGATAGTAAGGAACTTAGTATACTAGTCCAGGAAGAAGATGAAAATGCCCTAGAATAAGCAGACTAATGGAAGTGGAGAGAAAAAAAAGTAGATAGCAGATAGAAAAAAAAGTCATTTTGTGGTAGATTAGGAGGAATAGGAAATGAAGAGGATCCAAGAAGGAAAGCTGAGTTTAGTAGCAAATACCTGTAATCCAAGCACTCAGGAGGCTGACACAGGAGAATCACTGGAAGTCTAAGGCCAGGTAGGGCTACATAGTGAGACTGTGCCTCAAAAAAAGAAAAAAGAAGGAAAACATAGCATTGAGTTTCTTGCTTGAACAGCTAGGTGGATTCTGTTTGAAATAAAGAATGCATGCCTAAAGGGTATCAACTGGAGATGTCAGAAACAAGCAGTTGGATCTCTTAAGTTTGGATCCCAGAGAAGATGTTAGTCTGGAGAAGTTTATGGGTTATCAGTATGAAGATGGGTGTTTGGCTTTGGGGGAGGGAGTGGTCAGACAGGATCTCACTTTGTAGCCCAGGCTTGCTTCATACTCTGAACCTTCTTGCCTCTGGTGTCTGAGTGCTTGTATTACAAGCGTGCATCACCATGCCTAACTAGGTTATTTTTAATCCCACTGAATTTAAAATGCCTCTAAAAACGATTTATCCTAAGATCTTGTTCATTCGTATATCTTCTCCAGTAAATCACAATTTTGAGACTGAATGCCAGATAAAATGGTGTTACATCCCTGGTTTTCTCTGTTAACTCTACTGGTCTTTTATTCTTTAAGAACATTCAGTGATTTCCCATATTTCCATGGTGTACTTGATCATGGACATAGTAGCTACTGTTGAGTCCTGTATTTCTCATACTCCAATTTCTCTAGGGGCCCGTTCTTAAGAAATCTCCTTTTTATTCAAATAAAATAATCAGTAATTGGTGCTCATCAACCACCATTTTTTTCATCTCTTTTATGGCACAAATACTTACTGACCTTTAATTGCATGTCAGCAGTAATGAAAAGAGAAGGATAAAAGAATTCCTCAGTATGCCAGGAAGAGAGTGCAATGTGTAATGTGAACATAGAAGGAACAAAAACTTGCAAGTTTTTGCAATAGGAGAATTGTTTTAAATTGGATCCAGCTACTACTGATAGGAGTGAAGAAAGGCATTACAGATTTACCAAACAGCCAGATGTGGTGGCACTGTATTCCTAGCACTGAGGAGGCTGAGTGAGGCTAGAGGATCACCATAAGTTCAGTGTGAGCCTGAGCTACATAGTGAGTCTTAGGCTAGCCTCAATTCCAGAGTGATACTCTTGTCTCAAAAAAAAAAAGTTACAGAAAAGTGACATAGTTGAAAAACATGAGCATACAACCCAGCTGTACCACTACTGGGAATATAGTGAGATGAGTCGTCATACCACAGAGACCCCTGCATCTCAATATTCAGTGCAACACTTTTCACAATAGCAAGGATATGGAACCAACCAAGGTGCCCATCAACAGAAGAATGGATAAAAAATTATAGTACATGCACACAATGGAATACTATTCTGCAGTAAAAGAAAATAAATGTCTTGCAGCAAAATGGATGGAACTGGAGAACATCATCTTAAGCAAATGAACACAAGCTCAAAAAGAGAAATACCATACGTTCTTATATGTGGGAGCTGAATCTTAAAGGAAGAAGAAGTCCTGTATATAAATTAATGTATAAAAACATAAACTTACCAGTGAAGGGGCAATAATAAAGAGTAGAAAAAAGGAGGGAGGGAACTAGGAGAGGGAAGCGAAGATTGCGGAAGGGAAGATGAAAAGGAGAGTCAAATAGGGGAATATAACCCAAATATACATTTGAGCTTTACTACATATTAGGCAAAAACCTCCATAAAATATGTGTATTGATGAAAATGTTGCCAGAATTGATGTAATAGATGCATAATGGAAAAAGCCAATGCCATATTACTCTATCCTGACATCATTTACTAATAAAGGGAGATAAAAAAATAAAATAAAAAATGAGCATGGCATAATTCAAATAGAAGGACAGGGAGATTGTAACATATCACAAAGAGACATTACATAATTTTAATTAGTCATGAAATGGATTGCTATCATCATGGCCAGAGCATGAGATCTTTTTCTGAGCTTTTAGGAAACAAAACTTAGGTGTTATTGTAGAGGATATATTAAAGAAGATGAGGACTAACTGTAAGAGGACCAGTTAATAGGCCATTGCCTTAGTCTGAATGAGGCCCAAACCAGAGTAGAAGCATTGATTGAACAGTTGTTTTATTGAGTCTTGTTGGTGACTGGTACACTTTGGTTGATTTGTCAATTCCTTGTTGAGCAAGACTAGTAAAAATCCAGTACCTTTACTCTTTATTTCTCATTATGCCTTTCAGTCATAACAGAACCTGGTTAGGCAAACTTGGAAGATTTTTCCTTCAAATTCTTTTTTTATTTTTATTTTTTGCATGGAATCAAGTCACACTTGTATTTTTTTCTTTAAAGAAATAGATGTTAATGGAGAAGTGGATTCTATTTTACTAAAGAATTCTCAGTTCTATTTCATCTACTTAATCAGAACTATTACCCAGAGATTGCACCAGTTTCTTCATCAGGGCTGTGAAAGGCAATGTTTACCTTGAATCTCACGCTCTAAAATTCCCTGGCCTTCAGCTCTCCATATCCATGAGTTCCACATTTGCAAATTCAACCTAGTGACGAATGAAAATGTTTGAAAAGCAAAGATGGATCTGTACTGAATAAATATACAGACCTTTTTCCTTGCTATTAAATCCCTAAATACAGTATAACAACTGTTTACATAGCATTTATATCACATTAGGTTCTGTAAGCTAGAAATGATTTAAAGTATATGAAAGGATGTATGTATATTTTATGCTATACTATATATAAGAGACTAGAACATCCACAGATTTGGGCTGTGTGTGAATGTACCCTGGAAGCAAAATCCCATAGATGCAGAGGGATGAATGTATACTATCTTTGTTGTTGTTGTTAGGTGCCATTGAGTCGGTATCCGACTCATAGCGACCCCGTGTACAACAGGGGAAACCCTATTGTCAGTGCTTCTCTGCTGTTCATAGGGTTTTCAATGGCAGATTGATTTTTGGGAGGGGGTTGCCAGGTCCTTCTCCCAAGCCTACAGCTTCTGGTGTTCCCAAGTGGTCTCCCATCCAGGTACTAACCAGGCCCGAACCTGCTTGGCTTCCGAGATCTGACGGGATCAGATGCCACAGGGCTAAGCTGCAGGCTATACTAGCTTTATAAAACCATTATACCAAAAAGAACTTAGTTGTTCTCTGTATACTTGCAGAGTATTCCTTTGGCATCTCTTGTTGTTGTTAGGTGCCATTGAGTCAGGTCCAACTCTGGTGACCCTATATACAACAGACGAAACACTACCTGACAGTGCCATACCTGACACTCGTGTCAGTACTTCCCTGCTGTTCATAGAGTTTTCAATGTCTGGCTGTTTCAGGAGTGGGCTACTGGATCCTTCTGTCTGTAGCACCCAGTGTTCCCAGGCAGTCCATCCCCAAGTCCTAACCAGGCCTGACCCTGCTTAGCTTCCAAGATCAGATGCCAGGGTAGTACAGCTGCAGAGCATATTTTACCAGAGATTTATTATAATAGCAGCAATAGTAGTGTAATAATAAATAAATAAGACTCTGGAAAATACCGAAACTATAAATTTTATCTTTTGCTGTTCATTTCCTCCTGAGATAGCATCTTAAATGGAGCTAAAATACTAGGTTATTTGTTACAAATTTCCTGAGACATTGTTTATGCTGTCTCAACACCTTACTCAGCTAAAATTTAACAAATGATAATGGCAAAAATTAGATCCTTTAAAACTGCTTCCTTTCTCTTAATCTCTGTTCACAAATGGAAGGTCAAGAATGTAATTCCCCAAGTCTTAGTTGTGCCTGGAATAATGAATTACAAAGAAGAAATAGATGATAGTCTTGAAATTTACTTGAATGGCCTTAAGACACAGATGGTTTCACTTCTATTTGAAAAGTTTCATGAGGAAAGTGATCAGCCTTAGAGGAAAGTTGTTCCAGAAAAATGTTCATAAGAAGTTGAAAAGATACCTTGGGAGCAGTGGGCGCACGTGCAATCCCAGTTAGTTGGGAGGCGGAGGCAAGAGGATCATAAGTTCCAGGCCAGATGTAGCCTGTGTAACTTAGTGAGATCCTGTCTTAAGGTAAATTTTAAAACAAGACTGTGAGTGCAGTCCAGTGTAGTACAACACTTGCAAAGTATGTGCAGGGCCCTGTGTTCAATCCCTAAGTACCACAAAAAAGAAGATAAAAAGGTTGAAAACTGCTGCTTTTACATAAGTATTCATTTTCTTGAATGTTATATATACCATATACCAAATATTTCAGACTTTTTCAAAAGTGAAGCTAGAAAATTAGGAAATTTCATAATGATTTCTATGTAAAACAGTTGAAGCTGTTTAAATTTTTTTTGTACTTTTATAGAGCTTAAGATGTGAAGAACTTCATCTGCATGCAGAAAATCTGTCAAGACGTGTCTGGGAGCTACTGATGCTTCTTCCTACATGTCCTAACATGTTAATGGCATTCCAGAATATCTCAGATGAACAGGTGAGTCCACAAAATCTTTCTGTTCTCATGGAGGATATCACTAGTTTTTGTTCCTGCTGGCAGAATATGAGATCATCTGTTAATTTATACTCTCAGTAAATCTCAGTTTGTTGTTTAGTGAAGTTGAGTTGGTAGGTGCCATCGAGTCAGATTCTACTCGTAAGGACCCTGTGGAAAGAGGATGAAATACTCCCCGATTCTGTGCCAGTCACACAATCTTTTTTATGTTTAAACTCAGACACTATGCCATTTAGTTGAGGGTCTTCCTTTTTTTCATTGACCCGCCACTCTCCCAAACATGATGTCCTTCTCCAGGTTTTGGTCTCTCCTCACAACATGTCCAAAATGCATAAGATGAATCTAGCCATCCTTGCTTTCAAGAAGCACTCTGATTGCACTTCTTCCTGGATGGATCTCTTCTTTCTTTTGACAGTCTGTGGTATATTCTATATTCGTCTCCAGCACCATAATTCAAAAGCATCAGTTCTTTTCCTGTCTCCCTTACTCACTGTCCAGCTTTCACAAGCATATGATGCGACTGAAAATACCGTGGCATAAGTCAGGCACACCTTCATCTTCAGTGTGACATCTTTACTTTTTAGTACTTTAAAGAGGTCTTTTGTAACAGCTTTTCTCAGTGCAGTGCATCTTTTGATTTCTTGACTGCTGCTTCTATGAGTGTTGATTGTAGAACTAAATAAAACAAAATTTTGTACAACTTCAATCTTTTCTCCATTTATTATGAAGTTGCTTACTGGCCCAAATGCTAGGATTTTTGTTTTCTTGGTGTTGAGTAGCACAGGCTGAATACAATGCCAGTATATCTTTTTTTAATATTGCCTTTAGCAAGTAGATATTTGGCTTTATATTAGTGGGTTTTTTATTTATATATTTTGAATATTTCATTTAGATGACAAAAAAAAAATAAAAGGTAAAATAATATGGTGAAACGACATGTATCGTTCTTGTTGGATGCCTATACAAGTCAACTGATAGAGTTAGAGAAATGAGTAAAAGAAATTTAATATGTTTTTAGTCATTTTCCATTACAGTAGCCAGGTGTGGTGGTGCACGCCTATAATCCTAGCACTCGGGAGGCTGAGGCAGGAGAATCAGCATGAGTTCCAGGCCAGTCTGGGCTACACAGTGAGAACTTGTCTTTAAAAAAAAAAAATTCCCCTATAGGCATCACCTCACATATTTTAAGTGTTGGCTGTCTTTGTAAAGTTGTCTTTGCAATTAAAGATTATTTTTCAAAGCTATATGATTAAGGATTTCTCTGTGGAAACCTTTAGTTGAACTCCTACTAGGAGGAGTAGAATATTTCCTACTAGTAGAAGTAGACTCCTACTCCTCCTAGTAGGAGTAGGAGTAGGAGTAGGAGTAGAACTCCTACTAGTAGTAGAATGAATGGAAAAACAAGTGAAATTAGGGTACTGGTTATCCACAATTTTGGACACTGTCTGATTTCAGAATGTCTCATTTCTCAGGTGACATGGAAATGAAAAAGATGTACTCTAGGATATGATGAATGACAACTCAGTAGCTCTAGTAATAACATTTGAAAGGTGCATATTGTGCGAATAATATTATTTTGTAAGTCGGGAGCAAAAAACAGCAATGATTCTAAATTAGTGTAATATTTTCCCTTGTTGCTACTTGTATATTTCTGGTTTTATGGTAATTTTATTTATTTATTTATTTATTTATTTATTTGTGTATTTATGTTTTTTTTTTTTCTTGAGACAAGTTCTCACTATGTAGCTGAGGTCATCCATGCTGACCTTGAACTTTTGACATTCCTCCTGCCTCAGCCTCCTGAGTGCTAGGATTATAGGCATGTGCTACCACGCCCATCTTATTTTAACATTTAGTAAATAATTGGTGTATTATGAATGCTATTAGTACCAGTTATATTACTGATCTTCATATATTTAAATATACTTTAAATATATGTAATATTTGTGCTTTTATGTAGTGTCAGTTTCTTTAGATTTTCTTTTTGGCATTCCCTTAGTAGGTTGGCTTGAGAAATCTGTTTTTCTCTTTTTAATTTAAGAGTAATGATGGACTTAATTGGAAAGAACTTCTGAAAATTAAGAGTGCACATAAGCTATTATATGCTCTGGAAATTATTGAAGCACTGGGAAAACCTAATAGAAGAATAAGGAGAGAGTCAACGGTAATTACAGTTTCATTATTACCATCAGATGTTTGTATTCTCTTCTGGAGCAGAATTCCGGAATGTATTATGTTTTCATTCTAGAATAATTTTTCTTCTACCACTGTTATTTGTGTGTGTGTATGTGTGTGTTATTTGTCCTTATCACAGGGAAGTTACAGTGACCTTTATCCAGATTCTGATGATTCAAGTGAGGATCAAGTGGAAAATAGCAAAAATTCCTGGAGTTGCAAGGTTTGATTATTTTGTAATGTATTGATAAAAATAATTTATTCACATTTTTCTAAAATTGGGTTCTATAAATCTTCATTAAAACTACTTTTTTTTTTTTTTTTTTTTTTTTTTGCGGTACTAGAGGTTGAACCCAGGGCCTCGTGCTTGCAATGCTCTGCAAGTGCTGGACCACTGAGCTGCACCCCCAGCCCATTTTTTTACTTTTTGAGACAAGGTCTCACTAAGTTACGCAGACTGCCTCTGGTCTCAAACTTGTGATCCTCCTGCCTCCGCCGCCTGAGCCACTGGGATTACAGGTGTGCACCACCGCACCTGGCCCTAAAACTACTTTTTAAACTTAAACTAGTTTACTGTTAAGGTAAAACATAGCTGATAAATTAATGTTTTCCTCTATATCACAGTGTAAACCAAGATTTTTTAATACTTTGTCACTCTTCTTTTTGGCCCTGTGCACCTGCCTCCCTACCATTGAAATATTGTATTAGGACATCCCAGCATCCAGGATTAAATGGCTAATGGAATATATAGATATTCCATTATCCATATATGGAATATATAGATATAAAGCTTTTACAAGAATCTTTTTAAAAATATTCTTGAAAGTTAGCATTATGTTATTATATATAGAAGTTATTTTGGTGATATAAAGAAAGAAATTTTCTAAATAAAATATTTTATAAATATTTATACTTAACAAATACTTATACTGAATCAACAGCAGGTTATCATTATATTGTATAGCCATATTTTTCTTAACATGATTCTCACAATTGCTTACAGTTTGTTGCTGCTGGTGGGCTTCAACAGTTACTAGAAATTTTTAATTCTGCAATTCTAGAACCTAAAGAGCAGGAATCGTGGACAGTGGTAAGTGAAAATTCACTGTTTTCAACCAGTTACATAATTACCTCATTTGAAGCACTTCCATTTTCATCAGTCAAGTATAGCTTTTGGGCTGGGATTTAGCTCAGTTGATGCAGTGCTGCTCTGCGGTCTCTGAGGTCCCAGGTTCAAGTCCCAGCACAGCAAAAATGAGAGAAGGACATGGCAATCCATTCCTGAGGCAATCCCAGAACAGCCATTGAAAACCTCATAAGGGTCACTGTGAGTCGGACATGACTCAACGACATGTAATAACAAGTATAGCTTTTGTTATTTACTGTGTTTTAATAAAAGAGATTAAGGCACATAGTAGAAAGCAAAAATATAGAATTTAATAAACCATGTAGCCCAGGCTGGCCTCTAGCTTGTGATCTTCCTGCCTCAGCCTCCTGAGCATTGAGATTATAGGTGTGTGTCACCATGCCAGCAATTTTCGTGTGTGTGTGTGTGTGTGTGTGTGTGTGTGTGTGTGTGTGTGTGTTACTAGGGACCTGAACCCAGGGCTTTGAATGTACTTTTTGCAAGTGCTTTACCACTAAACTATGCCCCTAGGCCTTTATTTTTTGTCTTGAGACAAGGTTTCCCTATGTTATGCAGGCTGCCTCTGGCCTTGAATCTACAATCCTGTGACCTTTCCCTCTTAAGTCACTAGGATTACAGATCTGGGCCACCAGGCTCAGCCATAGCACTGTGGCGTCTGGTCTTGTCAGATCTCTGACGCTAAGCAGGGTCAGGCATGGTTAGTACTTGGATGGGAGACCTCCTAGGAATACCAGATACCGAAGGTTTGGGAGAAGGATGGAGCAACTCATTCCCACAAATCAACCCACCATTGAAAACCCTATGAATAGCAGAGAGGCACTGACAATAGTGTTTCTTGTGTTGTAGGTAGGGTCGCTATGAGTCTGATATGAACTCAAGAGCACCTAACAACAAGCTCAGCCTTTGTTTCTTTAATCTTTCTTTCTTTCTTATTTATTTATTTATTTATTTGTTTGTTTGTTTATGCGATACTGGGAGTTGAACCCAGGGCCTTGTGCTTGCATGCTTTGCAAGTGCTGGACCACTGAGCTGCACCCTCAGCCCATTTTTTTAACTTTTTGAGACAAGGTCTCACTAAGTTACGCAGACTGCTTCTGGCCTTGAACTTGTGATCCTCCTGCCTCCGCCTCCTGAGCCGCTGAGATTACAGGCATGTGCCACCGCACTGGCTTTACATCCTATTTTTTGAGATAATGTCTTGCTGTTTGCCCCAGGCTATCCTGGAACTCGCTATGTAGACAGGTTTTGCCTCAAACTTGCACAGTTTCTTATGCTTTTGCCTCTTGAGTGCTGGGGTTGTAGGCATGTACCACCATGTCCAGCATTTCTCTTGCTTTTTAAAAAAAATTTGTTTACGGCTTAGTGTTTTGAAAAAATTTTTAATTGTTCCTTTTTGTTTTGACCATTTTCATCCTTTATAGGAATAATACTCAAAAACGTTTCCAAGCAATTGTGACTGGCCTGCAGTGACATAGATACAGAAATCAAGATTAAGCCTTTGTGATTTTTTTTTAACAGTTGGACATTGCAACAGTATGTTTTATAGTATTTGACACAAGTGTTGGCCCTCCAAGATCAAAGTTTTAAAATAGTGCTTTGCCACTATTAATTGGAAGAAATACTACTCTTTAACATTAGTAAAATAATATTGTTTAT
The DNA here is from genome assembly GCA_007922755.1 of Pedetes capensis. Lineage (NCBI taxonomy): Eukaryota > Metazoa > Chordata > Mammalia > Rodentia > Pedetidae > Pedetes > Pedetes capensis. The sequence continues at coordinate 93,799 of VMDO01005821.1, read as the reverse complement.
GGAGTATTAAAAACCTCATAATATAAAAGTGTACAGTCCCGTTTATTCAACTAAATACAAAGAAGATTAGCTTTATGAAACTTTCTTTTCAAGGATTAATTTCTTTGTACTTGGTTTTTAGAATTACCTCAAAACATAGAAGTCATGCGTTATTTAATGTCAAATACTACGGTGTTCAAAATGAGAAAAAGTATATTTAGAAAATTGCTATCTACCAACCTTTTGTTAATCTTACCACTATCTTCAGTGCATTTCAGCTTTTAAGTATTTTATTTCCGATATTTTCCTTTTTTAGAATATCCACTTCTGCCACAATAATTATTACAATTTTGCGTCTGACATTTCCAATGTCTTTTTGTTCCCTTTTACTGTTGTTCATTTCTTTGTCCAATTAAGTTCTCATTATGATGAAGTATCTTTTAGTTCTTTGGGAAAGTGGAAGAAATTAGCTAAATCTTTAACGTGTAGTTATGTAGCACCTCCTAAGTATTTTAATGTTTATGAAAGTTGAGTTTAGTTATGAATAAAGTTTACCTGATGTCTTTGTTTCCTTTCCAAATCATCGCTACTTTTGTCAAGTATTGCTCAAGAACGTTTTACTTGTGTATATGTTTACTTCTATATGTGACACATACATGCCTGAGATACAAAACATGCCCCAAATGCCTGTTGATTTCAGGTCAGCTAATATTTTCTGTTTTTAATTCATCTCTCCTAATCTTACATAATGCTAGTAATTTCAGGACCATTATTATTACTTAAGTTTTTTTCCTTTAAAGTGAATTCAGTTGAAATACACGTTTTTATAAATTTTTAAAATTTTACAGTTGTGAGGAGATGATTCCAGGGCCTCACACATGCTTTTGCAAGTACTCTACCACCGAGCCACACCCCCAGCCCATTTTTTCCTTTTTGAGATAGGGTCTTGCTAAATTACACAGGCTGCCTCTGGCCTTGAACTTGCGATCCTCTGCCCCTCTCTCTCAAGTTGCTGAAATTTAGGCATGTGCCACTGCACCTGGCAAGGTACACTATTATTTTTTAAAAAGTTTTGTTGTGAGGGAATCAGACCCAGGGCCTTGTAGATGCTAGGCAAGCACTCTACCCCTTACCAGTAACCCTAGCCTTAAATTTTTTTGAGATATAGTTCACATACAATGAAATTTGCTCTTTTAAAATGCACAGTTCATTGATTTTTAGTATATTCATAAAGTTGTGTAGTCAACACCACCATCTCATTTCAGAAAACAATTTTTATTGCCTCAATAAAGAAACCTCAATCCCATTAGCAGTTGCTCCTCATTTCCTTCCAAATACTTCAGCCCTAGGCAACGACTATTCTAATCTTTCTATCGACATGGATTTACCTATTTTGGACATTTTCTCTAAATTGAAGTATATAATATTGGGCTTTTTATGATTAGCTTGTTTCACTTAGCATAATTTAAGGTTCATTCTTGAAAGTAGTGTGTATCCATAATTCATTCCTTTTGCTTATTTGCCAATTAACAGGCATTTGGACACTATTTGCTTGTTGGAACATTTATGTACATGAAAGTTTTCAGTTATTTTGAGCAGGCATACCTTGTCAACACTTGTCTTTTTATTTTGACAGTCTAGGGAGGGGTAACCTGTATCTCATTGTGCCTTTTAAACTTTATATAACTTGAACATTTTTGATATTTCCTCTCTGCATTTATTATCATTAATGTTGGTATGAGCAGTATCATATATTCTGCAGTCTAATCTGCACTGCTTCCACATCTTAAGAGGGCTACAAAATCAGATGTGGCCTAGAATTGAGTACAGATTGAATTCAAGGTTGAGAGCTCTCTTGTGTGAATCCATTCTGCATGTGATTCTATGCATATGATTTTATGACCCTCTAAAACTGATGACAAGATGCAGATTGTTGTTGTTAGGTGCTGCCAAGTCTGGTCCAACTCATAGTGACCCTATGTACAACAGAATGAAATACTCCTTGATTCTGTGCCAGGCACACAATATATTTTATGCTTAAGCTCATTGTTGCAGACACTATGTCAATCCCTGTAGTGCAGACACTGTGTCAATCCATGTAGTTGAGAGTTCTCCTTTTTTTCATTGACCTGCCACTCTCCCAAACATGATGACCTTCTCCAGGAACTGGTCTCTTGACAACATGTCCAAAATATTATAGGTGCAGTCTAGCCATCCTTGCTTCCCAGGAACACTCTGGTTGGACTTCTTCTAGGATGGATCCTGTTGGTTCTTTTGGCAGTCAAAGGTTTGTTCAGTATTTGTCTCCAGCCCCATAATTCAAAAGCATCAGTTCTTCTCTTGTCTCCCTTATTCAGTGTCTAGCTTTCACAACCATCTGATGCAATTGAAAATACCATGGCATACGTTCATCTTCAATGTGACATCTTTACTCTTCATCGCTTTAAAGAGGTCTCTTGGAACAGCTTTTCCCAATGCAATGCGTCTTTTGATTTCTTGAGTGCTGCTTCCGTGAGTATTGATTGTAGAACCAAGAAAAGCGAAATCTTGGACAACCTCAGTCTTTCCTCCATTTGTCATTAAGCTGCATACTGATCCAGTTGTAAGGATTTTTGTTTTGCTGATGTTGAGGCACAATCATCCTGAAAGCCGTGTTCTCTTATTTTCATCAGTTAATGTGTCAAATCTCTTCACTTTCAGCAAGCAGTGTTGTGTCATCTGTATAATACAGATTATTAATGAGTCTTCCTCCAATTCTGATGCCACATTCTTCTTCATAAAGTTCAGCTTCTTGGATTATTTGCTCAGCATAGAAATTGAAGGGGTACCATGAAAGGATGCAGTCCTTAGGTACACCTTTTTTGACTTTAAACCAGGCAATGTTTCCTTGTTCTATTCAAACGACTGACTTCTGGTCCATGTACAGATGACTCGTGTACAAATAAGGGCTCTGGTATTCACATTCTTCACAATGTTATCCATAATTTATTGTGATTCACACAGTCAAATGCTTTTGCATAGTCAGTGAAAACATAAGTAGACATCTTTCTGGTATTCTCTGCTTTCAACTAGTATCCATCTGACATAGGCAATGATGTCCCTGGTTCCTCTCCCTCTTTTGAATCCAGCTTCATTTTCTGGCACTTCCCTGTCTATATGCTGCTACAGTTGCTTGTGAATGATGGTTAACAAAATTTGACTAGCGTATGATATTAGTGATATCGTTTGATAATTTCCACATTCCGTTGGATCCCCTTTCTTAAAAATAGGCATAGATATGGATCTCTTCCAGTCTGTTGGCTAGGTAGATGTTTTCCACATCTCTTGGCATAAACACATTAGCACCTCCAGTGCTGCATCTGTTTGTTGAGGCATCTCTATTGGTATTCCAGCAATTCTTGGCGCTTTGTGTTTCACCAATTCCTTTAAGGCAGCTTCCACTTCTTCCTTCAGAATCATTGGTTCCTCCTCATATGCAGCCTCTTGAAATGGTTCATCATCCACCAATATTTTTCTTGTGTAATGACTGTGTATATTCTTTCCATCTTCTTTTGATGTTTCCTGTGTCATTTACTATTTTCCTTATAGAATCCTTCACTATTGCCACTCAAGACTTGAGTTTTTTTCACTTCCTTAAGCTTGAGAAAAACAGAGCATGTTCTTCCCATGTGGCTTTCTATTTCCAACTCTTTGCACATGTCATAATATATGATTTTGTCTTCTCAAGCTGCCTTTTGAAATCCTGTTCTTAAACTTCATCATGTCTTTCTTTTAGGTTAGCTGCTCTAATGTTTAAGGGCAAGTTTCAAAGTCTCTTTTGACATGTAATTTGGTCTTTTCTTTTTTTCCTGTCTTTAACATTCTTTTGTTTTCCTCATGAATGATGTGTTTGATGTCATACCATAACTTGTTTGGTTTTTGATCATTAGTATGTAACGTATCAAAACTGTTCTTGAGGTGGTCTCTGAACTCAAGTGGGATATACTCAAGATAAAACCTTGATTCTCATATACTTGTTCTAATACTCTTCTGTTTCAGTTTGAACCTGCATTTGAGCAGTTAGTGTTCTGATCCACAGTGCGCACCTGATCTTGCTCTGACTTTTGATATTGAGCTTTTCTATTGTCTCTTCCCACAAATGTAGTCAGTTTAGTTCCTGCATGTTCCATCTGGTGACTTTCATGTATATAGTTGCCATCTGTGTTTTTGAAAAAAATATATTTTTAGTGAAAAGGTCATTGATCTGACAAAATTCTGTCATGCGATCTCCAGCATCATTTCTGTCACCAAGGCCTTATTTTCAACTACTGAGCCACCTGCATTTCCAACTTTTGCATTCCAATCACCAGTAATTATCAGTATACCCTCTTTGCATATTCTGCCTATTTCAGATTGCAGATGCTACTAAAAATCTTCACTATCTTCACCTGTGACCTTAGTTGTGAGTGCATAAATTTGAATAATAGTCACATTAACTGGCCTTCCTTGTAGGTGTATGGATATTATTCTATCACTGACAGTGTTGTACTTCAAGACAGATCTTGAGATTTTTTTTCTTATGATAAATTCAACCTCATGTCTCTTTAATCTGTCATTCCCAGCATAGTAGACCATATGAATATCGGTTTCAGAGTGGCCCATATCAGTCCCTTTTGGCTCATTGATGCCCAGAATGTCGATTTTGGTGTACTCCATTTCCCTTTTGATAGTTTCTGATTTTCCTAATTTGATTTTCATTTCCCTAATGATTGACAATTCCTGCAGCTGTAAAACTGTGGCATCCCATCACATCAGATCTCAGAAGTTAAGCAGGGTCAGGCCTGATTAGTACTTGGATGGGAAACCACCTGGGAGCACCAGATACTGTAGGCTGGGGAGAATGACACAGCAACCCACTCCCAAAAATCAATCCGCCATTGAAAACCCTATGAATAACGGAGAAACACTGACAATAGTGTTTCACCTGTTGTACATAGGGTCACTATGAGTCGGATACCGACTTGGTGACACCTAACAACCTCGACTGACATTAAATGGTTTTCATGTGTTTGTTTACCATTTTTGTATCTTCTTTGTAGACATGTATATTCAGACCCATTCCCAGTTTTAATTGTGTTGTCTTTTTATTGTCGTGTTGTAAGAGTTCACTATGTATTTTGGATATTAATTCCTTAAGAGTTTTAATTGGGTTGTCTTTTTATTGTTAAGTCATAAGATTTCCTTCTATATTTCTTTAGCAGATACATGATTTACAAACTATTTGTGCTAGTGTATGAATTAACTTTTCCTTTTTTGCTCTCTGGTGTATAAATTTCTAATTTTGATGTCAAATACCTCTTCCTTTGGTGCCTGTGCATTTGATGTCATATTTAAGAAACCATTACTTAATCTGAGGTCATGAAGATTGATTAAATTTTCTTCTAAAAGTTCTCTAGTTTTAGCTCTCCCATTATTTTAAGTGAATTTTTGTACATGGTATGACATTGCAGCATACTTTTTATGCAATAAGTAATATACTCATTTTAAAAAGAATGTTCCTATTTTGAAAAATGTCTATATTTATATAATCCTCTAGCATAATCAAAATATGAAACATTTTTATTACCTCAGAAGTTTCATCCTCCTATTTTGTAATTTCTCTCCTTCCAACAAACCCTAGGAAACTATTGATCTGTTGCTTTCTGTTACTGTAGATTAGATTTCCATATTGTAGGATTTCAGATAATTGGACTAGTACCATATGTAATACTGTTTTATATCTATATTTGTCTTAACACTTACTTTGTTTGTTTTTTGCAGTACTGGGGGTTTGAAGCCAGGACTTTGTGCATACTAGGCTAGTTCTCTATCACTGAGCTGCACCCTCAACCCCTTTGTTATTTATTTATTTTGAGATAGGATCTCACTAAATTGTACAGGCTACTTCTGGACTAGAACTCAGGATCTGCCTACCTAAGCTTCCTGAGTCAATGGGTTATACATATGTTCCACAGTGCCTGTCCTAACACATATCCCCCCCCCTCCTCGGTACTGGGGGTTGAACCCAGGCCCTCCATTTGCATGCTTTGCAGGTGCTGGACCACTGAGCTGCACCCCCAGCCCAATTTTTTTTTTTTTTTTGCGGTACTGGGGGTTGAACCCAGGGCCTCGCGCCTGCATGCTCTGCAAGTGCTGGACCACTGAACTGCACCTCAGCTCATTTTTTTTTTACTTTTTGAGACAGGGTCTTGCTAAGTTACACAGACTGCCTCTGGTCTCGAACTTGCGATCCTCCCACCTCCGCCTCCTGAGCCGCTGGGATTATAGGTGTGCGCCACCACTCCCGGCCAATTTTTTACTTTTTGAGACAGGGTCTCGCTAAATTACGCAGACTGCCTCTGGTCTCGAACTTGTGATTCTCCTGCCTCCGCCTCCCAAGCTGCTGGGATTACAGGCGTGCACCACCACGCCTGGCCTAACACATGTTTTGATATTGATGAATGTGTATTGGTAGTTGGTTTCTGTTGCTGAATAATTTATTGTACAAATAGCCAAACCACAATTTGCTTAGCCACTCACTTATTGATGGACGTTTGAATTTCTAGTTTTAGGTTAACATAAATAATGCTGCTGTAGACATTCATGCAGTAGTCTTTTTGGGTACATATGTTTCTGTTTCTCATGGGTAAATACTAGATAATGAAATTGTTAAGTTGTGTGGTAAGTGTAAAACTTAAATTTACAAGAAGCTGCCAGTTATCCAAAGCACCTCTGTCATCGAACATGTGAGAATTTCGTTTACTGCCCATTTTTACCAGTAGTTGGTATGGCCAAGAGTTTTAAATTTGAACCATTCAAGGACTGTGGAGGAAGCTCAGTTGTATAACCCTTTCCTATCATGTATGAGGCCCTGGGTTCCCTCTCCAGAATTGGGATAGGGGAGCTATTCTAGTGAATATGTAGTATTATGGTAATTTTGCTTTGTCCTTCCCCATGACTAATGATTTGCATCTTTTCCTGTGCTTATTGACTATATCTTTATCTTCTTTAGTGAATTGTCCGTACATTTGCTATTTTGCATGTTAATATAGAGTTTTACCAATTTGGATGTCTTTTCTTAGATGCATATATGAGGAATATTTACAGACGGTGGCTTGCTTTTGTGTTACATTGAAAGTATCATTTAAGAGAAGTTTTTAATTTCATTGACATTTCTGTTTGATCTAAGAAATCTTTGTTCTAGGATCACAAATTATTTCTCCTGTGTTCTGTACATTTTATATTTTTCTTTGATATTTAACTTTATAATGCATTTAGTGCTAACTTCTGTATGTGTCAAGAAAGGTTGAGGTTAATTAATTTATTTTTTTATATAATTACCCAATTTTTCTAGCACTATTTGTTGAAAAGACTTTTCTGAATTATCTTGGTACCTTTCTTGAAATTCACTAATGTGGTATTGCTATATTAAGAAAAGAATGCTGTTTCCTGGTAAATGGGTATGGGTGTACCACTTGGCATTGGAAGCAGAGTAGGAGGCCAAGGTTTATTGTACTGGAAGCTCTAAAACTCTCTAGCTGGGTGGGGTAATGTAGCCTGTGATCCAGCAACTTGGGAGGCTGAGGCAAGAGGATTGCAGGTTAGAGGCCAGTGGCGGCTTGCACAATTTAGTGAGACCTTGTCTCAAAATAAAAAGTAAAAAATGTACTGGGGGTACAGCTCCCTAGTATAGTGCTTGCAGAGCACATGAGAGCCCCTGGGTTCAACTCCCTAGTACCAAAAAAAAAAGGAAAGAGGGAAGGCAGGCAAACAGGCTGACTCTGAAATTCTCATTTTGGCTGGGTTTTGTGGTATACATTGGTAATCCCAGCAACTTGGAAGATGGAGGCAGGAGTATTACAAGTTTGAGACCAGAGGTAGCCTTTGTAATTTAGCAAGACTTTGTCTCAAAAGGACAAAAAAAAAATGGGTTGGGAGTGCAGCCCAGTGATAGAGTGCTTGCAAAAGCATGCATGAGTCCTTGGGTTCAATCCCCTAGTCCCACAGAAATAAACAAAAAGCTCTTATCTTGTACATAAATGATATTCTAATTAATTTATTTAAAGCAGGCTGGGAGTGGTGGCACACGCCTATAATCCCAGGACTCTAGAGGCTGAGGCAGGAAGATCAACATCAGTTTGAGATCAGCCTGGTCTACACAGGGAGTTCCAGGCCAGTCTTGGCTACATAGCAAGATGCTGTCTCCAAAAAACAAAAATTTTTAAGAATGTGTTTTGAGTTGCAAGAGCTTCAAATTCATTGTTAAATTTTATTTTTTATACCAAATACTTAGGCTGGGATTTAGCTCAGTTGGTAGAGTGCCGCTCTGCAGTCTCTGAGGTCCTGAGTTCAATTCCCAGCACCACAAAAACGGGAGAAGGACATGGCAACCCACTCCTGAGGCAATCCCAAAACAATCAGCCATTGAAAACCCTATAAGGGTCACTATGAGTCAGACATGACTTGATGGCACCTAACATACCAAATACTTAATATTTTGCTGAAGAAATATTTCTTTTAAGTATGTGAATGCACCAGGCATGGTGGTGCATGCTTATAGTACCTTCAAGAGGTGGAGGCAGGAGGATCATGGGTTCGAGGCCAGAGGCATCCTGCATGACTTAGCAAAACTTGTCTCAAGATAAAAAAATAAAAAAGGGATTGGGGATGCAGCTTAGTGGTAGAGCACTTGCAAAGTATGCACTAGGCCCTGGGTTCAAACTCCCCCCCCCCCCCCCCCCCCCCA
>VMDO01005821.1:41651-84956 GCA_007922755.1 Pedetes capensis | reverse complement strand
TACCCTTTCAGTATCTACAGTTTTTATTATAGTATTGTTACTAACCATAATATTTTAATAGCAAAATTTCTATAGCACACTGTTTAATTACTAGCTATTATTATTTTTACTTTTTGGTCTTTTACTTTCAAAATTATTTAGGGGTCATATTAACAACAACATTAATGAAAATAGAGAAATGATTTGTTTTTTCTCATCCACAGTGGCAGCTAGACTGTCTTGCTTGCTTGCTGAAACTAATCTGCCAATTTGCAGTAGATCCATCTGATTTGGATTTAGCTTATCATGATGTCTTTGCCTGGTCTGGTATAGCAGAAAGCCATAGGAAAAGAACCTGGCCTGGGAAGTCAAGGAAGGCTACTGGTGATCATGCTAAGGGTCTTCATATACCACGATTAACAGAGGTAAAGTACAGAGGTTAACATGAAATTGTAGTGATGAATTTCACTTACGTTTTGAGAGAGTATATATTTGTTTTCATAGAGAATTACACTAATGCATAAAAAATATTATCCTAGAGTACTGTGATGTGGTAGCAATTGAAGTGATGCTGAATTTAAAGTAGTAATGATGGTGAGTGGGTAATACTTTTCAATCATCCATGATGAAGGCATGATGTGCCATGTTAATGTTATGTAACTTTAGGGCTATGTTTGTTATTTGAACTCAGTTATTTACATGCTGAGTATATCCGGGTCCACTGAGGAAAAAAGAAACTGTACTAGGTATTTCAACACAGGAAATTTAAAATGGGAAATTGATTTTACATGTATGAATTAGAGTGCCACAGAAACAGAAAGGGACTGGTGAGGTAACTCAGATAAGGAACCATTTACCAACCTTAGAGCTTGAAAAAGGTAGGGAAGTGTTGAGGTTATTAAGGAAATCAGAGACTTGCAGAAGAGATCCTGTTGAACTGGGACTTAGGCTTCTGAAAAAGGGATTTTGCTCAGTTGCTAATGGATTCCTACAGGAAAGCTGGTAATGGAATAGTGTTGATAAGAAAAACAAGGAAGTAGACTATGTAGTGTCCCTGGTTGAAGAGAATCTAATAGCAAGCCAGCAGGCAAAGAAGAATTTGGTTTGTGATATACTAGCTATTAACATTGTTGAGAAAATGTACAAAAGGATAGATTTTAGAGTTGCAAGAAAATAGTGTTAACCAGCAAATTTAGCAATAAAAATAGAATTTGTTTTTATTGTGGACTCACATATAGTTATATATATTTTGTTCATATAATCAGATACTTGCCCTTCCAACATCTGTCAGTGAGCTGGGAAATGGAGAAAGTTGAGCACGAATTTTTAGTAAAATCTCTTTCTCATTCTGTAACTTAGTGAGGTTAGCTCCTGATCCCATACCTGCCCAAGAACATGAGTAATGTTACAGATGGAGGAATAAAGTGGTGAACCTAAGATTTGGAAATACTGGAAATCTGAAGGATATTTCCCATTTGCAATTTTAGGGATTAAATGAGAAAACTGAGCTCTGCCAGTATTGGAGATCATTTATATCTGATAAGTATATTAGGAAACACGATGTAATCTAAATATATTCCACAGAGTTGCATACTGGGAACTATTACTTTAGTAACCTTACATTGCTGTAATGTTGCTATTTTTTCCAGAATAAACCTTCAAATTTATAATATAAATGTCCAAACTGATTGTGATTCTTTCTGTTAACTAATTTCAATGCTTATTAATATTTATTAGTGATGTCCTTTTGACGTTTAGATAGTATAAATATATGTAAGTATATATCTAAAATATCCACATTTGGAGATTTTTTTACAGTGGTCTTTTTTGTTTGTTTCTGTGGTATGGGGTGGGGGCGGGGGACTGAACTAAGGGCCTTGTGCATAGTGCACAAGCGCTTTACCACTGAATAAGACAGAGTCTTACTAATTTATGCAGGTAGCCTCTGGCCTGAACTTGGAATCTTCCTGCTTCCACTTCCCAAGTTGCCTGATGGCACCTGGCTAGTGGTTTGTTTTAAAAATATATGCAACTATTCTCTTACTGAAGATAGTTCAAAGTATATAAGTGAACTTTCCACCCACCATTAATATCTCCCATCATTAATATCTTTATGTGTTACGTTTTCAGAGCTTTTTTCTATGCACATACCCATTATTAGGTATTTTATTGTTTAGAAACGATGCATACTATATATTTTTTGCAGTAGTTATTTATTAAAATAATTGTAGCTTAGTGTGTATATCAGAGCTGTTTAGGAGTAAACAATTTATGCAATTCTGGATTCTAAGTCATCTAATTATTTTTAACTCAAGATTTTATTGCATTCATGATAAAGCGAAAGATGCTTATAATTGGATCTCTTGGCCTTTTCTCTCTTTATCTCCTCCCATTTCAGATCACTTGCATCTCCCTATAGTCAACATTCCCTTAGATCATACTTGGGTTCAACATTTTCAAGCCTCAGCACACTCACTCTCACTCCCCCCACACACCCTTCCCTTCCCTTCTCTACTCTTCTCCTCTTTTTTCTTTTCCCCTTCTCCATCCTTCCCTCCCTCCCTTCTCCTCTCTCTCTCTCTCTCCCCCCTCCCCCTCCCTCTCCCTCTCTTCATCTCTCTCTCTTCTTCTCTCCCTCTCTCCCTCTCTCCCTGCCTTCCTTTCCTTCCTTTCTTTCTCCCCCTTTCCTTTCCTTATCCTTTTCCCTTTCCCTTTCCCTGTACTGGAGATTAAATCAAAGCCAAGTGCTCTATAACTGAGCTACATCCTCAGTGCCTCTCCCCCCATCACCTTCTTTTGAGACTGGGTCATGCTAAGTTTTGCAGGCTGCCTCTGGCCTTGAATTTGTGCTCCTCTTGCCTCAGTCTCCCAAGTTGCTGAGATTACAGGTTTATGTCACACCAAAGTCTTCATGTAGTTTTCACATTTTTTCTAGAAAATCCACTTGGTATACCTATCATAGTCACCCTACATCCTTTCAAAAATGCTTCTGAGCATACAGAAAATCCTTGACTTTCTTGTATTCTGTTACTTTTGGGAGCTGATGCTTACCATACTTCCTTAAGGTAGTCTGGCAGGTTTTAGGAATGTTCAGCAATTTTGACCATTGTAGCTTAGAACCCATTTTATACCACTTAATATTGTTCAACAAGTCTCTGAAGCCATGTTGATATATGTTCCATTTTTATTCTCTCTGTTCTTTAGAAAAACAAAATTTTTAGATTAGAAAATTTCTATTAATAGATTATCATTATTTCAAGTTCACTGATTCTTCTGTGGTCTCCAATATGCTTCTAAAGTCTCTTCAAGGAAGTTTTCATTTCAAATATTTTATTGGTTAATTTCAGAATTTGCTTTATTCTTTCATTTAGTTTAGTTTCTTTACATTCTGAAACAGATTTAATGCACCCTTTCAAACTCTTGTCTTCAAAGTTCAACATTTTAACATCTTAGGTTTAGTAGCTATTTACTACTCTTTCTCTTGACTATGAATCATGCCTTTCACTTTGTGAGTTGAATAATTATTGTATGCTGCATTTCCTACTGAAATATTGTAGAGACTGATTATGTTTTCTTCTTCAAAGTGTTCATTTATTCTTGTTCCGGTGGGCAGTTCATTTAAACATTTGCTTTTTGTGCCCTTGCAGTGAGTAGAAATTGAGATCTGTTCAGTGTCTTCAGCCTCACAATTATTGTTTTTATCTGTGAATCTCCAGGTTTCCCAAATGAATGTTTACAAGTGAGCCCAGGAGTTGAGTGATCTTCATATGCTGATACAAGGGCTTCCTCATTTCCTAGATCTTCCATTCAGCTTTTAGCAGCTGGAGGTGGAATGGAGTGGGCTGTGAGCATTAACCTTCATCTACCCATTCACCTCCTCATGCTTATGACTTTCTAGTTGATTCTGTCCACCCTGGTTCCTACAGATTGGGGAATGCCTGCAAGCATAAAGCTTAATAAATGGAGTTATATCCAGGACAGTTCCCTTCTTGTGAAGTCCAACCGCATGGATTTTTTTTTATGTTTTATTTATTGTTTTAATTTTTTGGCATTACTATGGTGGAGGTGAATCCAATGCCTCAAACATGCTAGGCAAGTGCTCTACCACTGAGCTGCACCCGTAGCACCTTTTTTTATATTTTTATTTTGAGACAAGATCTTGCTAAGTGGTGCAGGCTGCCTCTGGCTTCAAATTCATATTCCTCTTGACTCCACCTCCCAAGTCAGTGTGATTACAGGTGTGCACCACTGTGCCTGACTCAAAGTCCGACTTCTTTCCAATTTTTTCTTTCAATTGCTCTTCTGGAATTCTCCTGTTTAGTTCAGTGTTTAAATGATATCTAGCCAGACATTCATATTCCTGGAATTTTTAAAGACAGCATTGACGGCAGCTTCCTGCTGGCCTTCTGTGGGAATACATTTTCTGTGAGAGAATAAACTAAGCAGATTTCCTAGTGCTAGTATGTGTGATTCAATGGTTTTTTACTTCCTTCACCACCTGTTGGCTCTACATGCTCTTTGACTTGTGGTATATAACTGCCCTATCCTTCTATCTTCACAAGGCCTTTTTTCTCCAAGTCATTTAATTTTGATATACTATAGATACTAAAGTCTGGGGTTTAGCTCAGTTGGTAGAGTGCTTCTCCGCACATTCTTAGGATCCACATTCAATCTCTAGCATCACAAAAATGGGAGAAGGATGTGACATTCCACTCCTGAAACAATTGGCCATTGAAAACCCTATGAGGGCTGGACACCATGGTACATGCCTGTAATCCCAGCGACTTGGGAGGCAGAGGCAGGAGGATTGTAAGTTCAAGCCCAGAGGCAGTCTGTGTAATTTAGAGAGACTATGTCTCAAAAAGTGAAAAAATGGGCTGGGGGTGCAGCTCAGTGGTACAGCACTTGCAAAGCACGCAAGCATGGGGCCCTGGGTTCAACCCACAGTACTGCCAAAAAAAAAAAAAGAAAAAAGAAAAAAAAAGAAAACCCTATGAGGTTGCTATGAATTGGACTGAACTTGACGTCACCTAACAACAAACAAAGAACATAGATACTAAGGAAGAACATGAACTAGTTTAAGAATTTACTCTTACGCATTATTCTATGTGGTCTACTTAATAACCTTTTTGATAGTTTTTTTTTTTTTCACATCCAATACTAAACATTAGGTTTTCTGGAAGCTTTCTTGATCTTATTGTCAGCAGCCATGGAAGAGGCAGCCCAGCACTGCCACCTACAGCCTGTGGAGTTTTCCCCTCTAGGAACCTCCACTCAGGTGAAGCCATGTTCTTGGCTCTATTGTAGAAAAGAATTTTAGGATGAGTTAGAGTGAAACAAAGTGAGTTTATTAAGTGGAGATAAGAAAGAGTGTACATTTTAGATTTAAGCATGAACATGCAGAAAGAGAGACGTTTAAGAATAATAGTACACATTTAAGTCATGGATGGCTTCTCTAAGGAGAGTTTGTATTTGAATGTCTTAACAATAGACATACGGTTTTGTGGCTTTTGAAATTTTGTTGCTCTAAGGATATAATTTACAACCCAGTTCAAAGATAAAGCAAAGTACAAAAAAATAAGCTGGTTTACCTATTTTTTTCTGTCTTAAAGAATTTCCTCTTTTATGTATGAAATGGTAAGGTGGCTTTTTGAGGTGCATTGTTTAGGTTTAGGGATGTGCGGGAAGTGCTAATAAGATAGAAACATAGGTCAAATTAGGTTGAGGGAATAAGTTCCATTGTTTAGAGGCCTTTAAAGAATAAGTAGAAATGTTTTGGTATATTTTCTATCTAAGGAACTTCTCTTTAGGAAAATGAGACTTTATATAAGATGGTCCAAGAGGTACATTGTATAGATTTACAGATAAGAAAGTTCAACTAAGATGCATAGGTTGAAATGGTCAAAGGAATTCTTACTACACTTAGTCACAAGGAAATCATCTAGGCATATGTTGACTAAACACATAGTCCATAATCTTATTTGTGAGATTCTCAAAGAAGCACAGGATTACAGAAGAGAAAATAAGGTTAAATTCAGAGGTCACATACATTTTGACCTGAAGCATGGCTTACTGCTATTTTAACATTTTTCTTTGAAATACCTCTCAAAAATAATGTCTCTGTCAGCAGCAGTGAGAGAAAGAGAGCGATACAGCCCATCATTGACGCCTAGTCTGAGGAGTTCCCATTGTCGGGACCTCCTTGCAGGTTAAGCTGGGTCCTTGGCTTCGTCCCAGAAATGCATTTCAGGATGACTCAGAGAATGAAACAAAGTGAGTATGTTTAATAGTACACGTTCAAGATAGAGATGAAAGCTTCTCAAGAGAGAAGAGCACTTAGGTATCTTCACTATATATATATATATATATATATATAGTGGAGAGAGAGAGAGAGAGAGAGAGAGAGAAAGGGAGAGAGACTTTGTGGCTTTTACCAGGTATATGGTTAAGTTTTAAGGATGTGCCTGTAAGATAAAATGAGATGATAGGGTCCAGTAGTTGTGTTGTATAGGCTTATAAATTAAGAAAAGGGTCCCAAGGGATTTCATGGCCTATAATCCTGTTTGTGAAGATTAAGGTTAAAATCAGTGGTCATATACCTCTCAACACCAAGCATGGGTTATTGCTATTTTAGCATTTTCATTTAAAACATCTCCCCAAATAATGTCCCTAAACAGGCAGTCCTCACAGCAGTTTTCTTGATAGGTATGTTAAAGTCCTTGATTTTTCAGCTGATAAGATTTAAACTAGATCCCAGAATGAATGCTCTTTTCCTTTCCATGTCCCCCCAGTTTTCCTTGTCTTTCTATCCTTCCTTATTTCTATGCAGGCAGTCCTCACAGCAGGTTTTTTTTGGTTTTTGTTTTATATGTTGATGTAAACTGGATTCCATGTTGAGGACTCTCTTCTTCTGTATCTGCTTAATTTTTTCTTTCTTTCCTGCCTATCAGAGAAAGTTTGATTGCTCCTCTTTTCTTTTCTCAGGCAGGAGGAGCACAGGTTCAAGGCCAGAGGCAGCCTGTGTAACTTGGACTCTCTCTCAAGGGGTGCAGCCCAGTGATAAGAGCACTTGCAAAGTAGATGTGAGACCCTGGGTTCAACCCCCAAATACCACAAAAGAAAAATACATTGTGTGTACCTGTGTTACACTTTTTTTTTTTTTTTTTTTGCAGCTTTCTGTCCATTGCACTAACTCCAAGGCCCAGAATGGGTTCTGACCTGTAGAAGGGCTTTAGTAATTCTTTATTAAATTAGTGAATTATTTTTGTCCCAGTAATAGAGGAAGAACTAGAATGTAGAAGTTAAGTATTTATTCAGGATCATGCAGCTTGAAAGGTAACAAACTAAATATTGAATCTCAGATCCATATTCTATACCTGTGGTATATTACATTGCTTTTATATTTATTTCAGAATAGTTGAGGATTCTGCCATTGCTTCAATTTTTATATGTATTTTCTTATCTCAAAAGTTAGAGAATGTTCACCTCTTTGCTTAACCTCCCCCACAACCACAGAGTTTGTTAGTGGGAAACATGGATCTGGGGTCTGGGATTTAAGCAGCAAACCTCAGTTCTTGGTCATGTTTATAAAGAATTTACAAATGTACCCAGAATGGAACATAGAGGAAGATGTATTTAGAACTGAAAGGAAGAGAGTGGAAGCCTGAGAAGACAGGCTTGGGGTGAGCAGGCAGGGGATTTAGGCCAGTGTAAGGAGAAGGGAGAGGAAGATAGATAAAAAAAGTGTTATGCTTTCTGGGATAGAAATCAGAAAGGAGGCTGATCCAGCATTGAAGGTACTTCAACAGTAGCATTTATGCTTCTGAGTTGGAGGGGAAACATATAGATCTGGCATTGAGCTTTGGATGTCTCCAAACATCTGCTTAGAACTGCAGACACCTGTAGGCAACTGCTGACTTTTGTCAGTTGCTCTGGACATTGCTGAGAGCTGTAGCCATTTGCAGTGGGACACTGCAAACATCACTTAATATTGTGGACTGGACACTAAACTGGATTTTGTGGATTTCTGGGGATATCTGGACAGTATGTGGAGGGATAGGACTTTTGAGGGATTTATGTCCCTGTCTCATTAAGGGGACAGATAATTCCTCCCCAGGTTTCAATCTTGTTTTCAGGTGCATAAATTTCTCTCACCTCTCTGTTTAGGCTGGCCTTCCTGAGCTGTAAAATAGATCTTTCTGTTTATCATAGGAGGGGTCCTGCCTCATGTGAAAATCCCTCTTTTAACTCTGACATGGAGGCATCTGTGGCCTACCAGTTGTCTTCATTTGTAAAGTGAGTTACTAGTTACAGACTGGACTGTTTGTAAAGGTTACAGGTTACAGACCAGGTTATTTGTAAGCAGGTATTACCTCCTGTGGATTGCGACTCAACATTAATGAAACAAAAATCCTTACAACTGGATCAGTGTGCAACTTCATGAAAAATGGTGAAAAGATTGAGGTTGTCCGCAGTTTTGCTTTACTTGGTTCTACAATCAACACCCATGGAAGTAGCAGTGAAGAAATCAAAAGACACACTGCATTGGGAAAAGCTGTGGCAAAAGATTTCTTTAAAGTATTGAAAAGTAAAGATGTCACACTGCAGACCACAATGCGCCTGACTCCTGCCATGGTATTTTCAGATGTATCATATAGTTTTAAAAGCTGGACATTGAACACGAGAGACAGGTGAAGAATTGATGCTTTTGAGTTAATGGTGCTGGAGACAAACATTGAATATACCATGGATTGTCAAAAGAATCAAAAGATCTTTCCTAGAAATAGAAGTACAACCATAGTGCTCCTGGGAAGCAAGAATGGCTAGACTGCATCTTATGTACTTTGGACATGTAGTCAGGAAGAACCAATCCCTAGAGAAGGACACTGTGTTTGGGAGAGTGGCAGGTCACCGAAAAAAAGGAAAGCTGTCAAAATTAGATGGATTGACATGGTGTCTGCAACAATGGGCTTGACCCTAAAAAACTATTACGTGACTGGCACAGAATCAGGGAGTGTTTCATTCTCTTGCACATAGGGTCGCTATGCATGGGACCCAACTCAACGTCAACTAACAACAAGAATGTTCTTTATAGAGCATGTTATCTATTAGTAAAATATTGGCCATTTCATCTCGGAGGAAGCTCACACTGATATTCACGTCTCAAAAGGTGACTGGGAATCAGATACCTGTAGAAACCCTTTTACTCCCTTTCTTCCTTTCTAGCACCCTCTGTCAAATTTGGTGACATTAGTGAGTCTGCAGGTCAAATGTAAAGAGTATTTTTGCCTCTATTTCTGAATTTTTAATATTTTCATTTTAAAGTTGCTGCTTTTAAGTGGTTATAAAGTTCGGGTTTTTTAACAATTGATATTTTATAGTATTTTCAAATAATTCTGAGGACATTTCTTTATTCTGTCATAGATAAAGTAATTTGGGCTTTTATGTTAAAAATATACTTTGTAGCTGAGTATTGTGGTATATACCTGTAATCTCAGCACTGGGGAGGCTGAGGCAGGAGGATCATGAGTTTAAGGCCAGCCTGGGCTACATAGCGAGACACTATCTCAAAAGTAAGTAAGTAAATAATGAATAAATGTGTAAATGTAAGATAAAAATATATTTTGTGTTTTACTCTTTTCAATTATATTTTTAATGTTTTTGTTTTAAAGGTGTTTCTTGTTCTTGTCCAAGGAACCAGTCTGATTCAGCGACTTATGTCTGTTGCTTATACATATGATAATCTGGCTCCTAGGTATGCATTTTCCACCTTTTATTTAAGTATGTATTTGCAGTAAGAATATCGTGTATTAAAACTTAATTTTGATTAAAACAAAATGGGCTGAGAAATTTTTATTTATTTATTTATTTATTTTATTTATTTAATTTTTTTGCAGTACTGGGGTTTGAACTCAGGGCCTTGCGCTTGCATGCTTTTCAAGTGCCAGACCACTGAGCTGCACCCTCAGCCCATTAAAAAAAAACATTAATTTTGAAAATATTGAAAGTTTGCCACAAAAATTTGTAGAATTTTATAGTGAGCTGCCATGCATTTCACTAGATTTACATATATTTTGCCAGGATTTATCGTGTATTCAAGAACATTTGCTTCCTCTGTGTATTATATATGTTGCTGAATCTTGTGGGAGGAAGTTCCAGATATCCTGACTATTTATCTATTAATACTTTACTGTGTATCTCCTAATTTTAAGGACATTTTCTTAGTAACTAGAGTAAGAAATAATAAATTTACAAAATTTAGCGTTGATATATTGTCTAATAATGGTTCATTAACAAATTGTCCCATAATATTCTTTATAACATTTTCCCTAGTCCAGGATCGTGTATTGCCTTTTGTTTTCATATTCCTTCCTTTTCTCTTAAGCAGAGATACTTTCTCAGCCTTTTACTCATGATACTATCATTTTGAGGAGTACTGTTCAGTTTTTTTATAGAGCATTTTTCAGTATGGGTTTTCCTGATTAGGTTTTGATAATAATTTTGAGGAAGAATGCTCCATAAATAATGTGTCTTGCCTAGTACCTACTGATAGTATCATTTTGTCCCAATATTGATGATATTAATTTTGATAGTTAATGTGGTTTGCTCCTGGGTTTTCTGCTATGCCTGTGATTTTTCCATTGGTAATAAGCAATCTGTAGGAAGTCATTTTGAGACTGTAAATATTCTGCTTCCCATAAAACTTGTATTCATTGGTTTCACCAATGATTTGTCCCTAGCTTTAATGTTAATATAATGTTTGCAAAATGTTGATTTTCTGTAATTGTTCTTTTCATGTTTACTAATTGACATCTTATTGTAAGGAGAAGTTTTCTCCATTTTATTTAGGTAGTATCGATTTATATTCAAGGATTTTTGCTTCCATTCAATGTGTTATTAATAGTTCATTACTATCATTTTTCCCTTTACTCAAATTGTACTAGAGTTAGCTAATGGAAACCTCATTAAGCTTCTTCATGTGACCCTCTGACATCCCTATCATTTGAGGATGAATGAGAGTTCTTTTTTAAATGTCACTATCACTATACAGCCTATAACCATAATATCCTAGTGTCAGATCTCTTCAGATCTGGGAAGCAAAGCAGGATCAGGCCTGCTTAGTCCTTAGATGAGAGACACCCTGGGAATACCAGGTGCTATAGGCTTGGGAGAAGCACCTGGCAGCCTACACCCAAAACCATTAGCCATTGAAAACACTATGAATAGCAGAGAAGCTATATCTGGCATGTATGGCACTATTGTCAGTGCCGTGTTTTGTCTGTTGAACATAGGGTTACTAAGAGTTAGACCCGACTTGGTGGTACCTAACATGACTGTACAGCTTAGTGGTAAAACACTTGGCTCAATCCCCAGTATCACCCCCCCCCAAAAAAAATCAAAAAGAAAGAAAAAAATCAAAAGAAAGTAAAAGATAAAAAAAAGATAAATTGAGCTTCACCAAAATTAAAAGAAAAAAATTCTTAGTTGTCACTATAGTACCTTCAAGGCTGGAATTTAGCTCAGTTGGTAGAGTGCTGTGCTGCAATCTCTGAGGTCCCGAGTTCAATTCCCAGCACCACAAAAATGGGAGAAGGGCCTGGCAATCTACTCCGGAGGCAATCCTGAAACAGTCAGCCATTGAAAACCCTATGCGGGTGGCTATGAGTCAGATACCGACTCGATAGCACCTAACAACAACAACATAGTACCTTTTAGGGTTATCTCATAGCTTCCTTATTGTAGTTGTGAAATTAGTTTTTTTGAGTCAGGGTTTCACTGTGTAGCCCAGGCTGGCCTGGAACTCGCTGTATAGACCAGACTGGCCTCAAACTTGTGTGATTCTCCTGCCTCAACCTCTTGAGGGCTGGAATTACAAGAATATACTACTATGCCTGGCTGAAGAGCAGACATTTTTAAAAAGATGTCCTTGTTCTGTTTGTGAGAAACTTTGAAAATGTGGGACTTGTATCCATTGTTATTGATAGGACATTGCTTCTGGGCTCTCAGTGGACAGAGCTAGAAATGCATGTGTAAAAATAGACTTTAAGCATGTAATATGATCAAGTTTGTTTAGACTATGTTGAGGATTTTAATAATGTAGGAAATTTTAGTAGACTTTCAAGTAATCTCTGAATAATAGGTGAGGTCCTGACTCTATGCCTTATATAGTCACATAAATTATGTTAGACTATGAAATCTTAATTTCTAAGTATTCCATAGTTGTTTTGTTGGCCTGAGCTTAGCCATCTTACTCAATTGATTTATAAAGCTAATGTGTTGTTGTTGTTGTTATTTGTTGTTGTTAAGTGCTGTGGAGTCGGTTCTGACTCATAGCGACCCTATGTACAGCAGAATGAAACTCCCTGACACTGTACCATGCCCAGCACTATTGTCAGTGCTTCACTGTTATTCATAGGATTTTCAATAGTGGATTGTTTTAGGAGTGGATTGCCATGCCAGTTCCTCCTCCCTAGTCTGCAGCACCTGATATTCCCAGGCAGTCTCCCATCCAAGGACTAAGTAGGCCCACCCTGCTTAGCTTCCCAGATCTGGCCAGATAGGATGCTAGGCTGTTGTGGCTGCAGACATAAAGTTAATATAAACACCCTTGAAAGAGCTTATCCGGTTGCATTCCAGTAGAGCTCATTATAGTCTTTTCTATATTAGTTTGCCCTCCTCAATCTGTGGTACCTTTCAGTTCCTGTTCTTTGGCATAATGGTTTCATAGGCCCTCACGTTAGGTAGCCAAAATGAACTTTTTGCTTGTTATTAAAAATATTATAATTCTTAGATGAGCATTAAAATTAAAAGGAATATGAGTAGGTTGTGCCTGGTAAAGTTAAATATATTGTACCGATATGATAAAAACTCCATGTGAAATATAGCCAAATACTTCATTGGTACATGTTAACTTCTTTTTACTTTAAATTAGTACAGTGAGGTGAGTGTTAGTTTTTATTTTTATTTTTTATGTTTATTTATTTATTGAAACAGAAGCTTGCTTTTTACCTCAGGCTGGCCTTGAACTTAAAATCTTCCTGTCTCAGCCTCCTGAGTGCTGGGATTATAAATGTGTGCCACTGTGCCTGGCAAGCTTTTCAAATTTTGATAGCTATTTTGATAATAATTACAAAGTAGGAATGCAACATCACTGCTATTTTTTAAAACTGGATTTATTCATAAGGCAAATAATACTTCTTTACTGTTTTTTTTAAAAATGAAAATTTTTGATATTTAGGTTTTTAAATTGACATAATACATTTTTCATTTAAGTTATTAAAAGTATCATGAGAAAAAATATTTATCAAATAATATGAACTATTCCGTTTTCTCTTCTTTCTAATGATTTGCTTTTAACAATTCCTAATAGAAATTGTCATTATAAATATAGAAGAAAGAGTAGTTTATGTGTATGTGTACATATGTATACACACACACACACACACACACACACACACGCACACACACACAGGGTTGGGGTTTAACTCAGTTAGTAGAGCACTGCTCCACACACTCTGAGGACGGGAGTTCGATCCCTAGCACCGCAAAAATGGGAGAAGGATGTGGCAGTCCACTCCTGAAGCAATCTCGAAATAATCAGCCATTGAAAACACTATGAGGGTTGCTATGAGTCAGACCCAACTCTATGGCACCTAACAACAACAATAACAAAACATACACACACACATACACACACACGTTGTTTTTAGGTACTGGCGAGTTGGGTCCAACTCAGAACGACCATATGTACAATAGAATGAAACACCACCTGACGCTGTGCAAGGCCCAGCATTAATGTCAGTGCTTCTCTGCTATTCATAGGGGTTTGGATGGCTGATTATTTGGGGAGTGGGCTGCCAGTCCCTTCTACCATGCCTATGGCACCTGGTATTCCTAGGCAGTCTCCCATCCACAGACTAACCAGGCCTGACCTTGCTTAGCTTCTGAGATCAATCAGATGGGATTGCATGCCCTGGTGGTATAGCTGTAGAAGTGTGTGTGTGTGTGTGTGTGTGTGTGTGTGTGTGTGTGTGTGTGTGCCCACACACACACTTTGGTACCTGAGGATTGAACCCAGGGCCTCTCCCATGCTTTTGTAGGCATTCTACCACTGAGCTGCACCTTCAGTCCATTTTTTTTTTTTTACTTGAGACAGGGTCTTGCTACACAGACTACCTCTGACTGTGAACTGGCAGTTCTCTGCCTCCATCTTCCAAGCCACTGTGCCTCTGCACCCAGCACTTTTTTTTTGATACGGGATCTTGCTGTGTAGCCCAGGCTGGTTTCAAACTTCTGCCTAATTCTTTTGTGTCAGCCTCCTGAGTGTTGGGATTACAGGTGTGGGCCACCATACCCAGTTTATGTCAACACAGGATTTTTTTTTTAAAGGCCTATAAAGTTTAGATTCTAAACCATGATAGTCTGTGTCTTTGTAATACACATCTCTTATCTAACTTATGTGCCTTTTTGAGAGTTCACTTATTTCAGTATTCACTCAAAATTGCACATGCTAGCCAAGAGTCTACCACTGAGTTATATACCAAAACCAATATATTTTGACTGACTATAGTCACTCTGGTGTATAATATATCTTAAAACTTACTACTCCTGTCTATCTGAAACTTTGTATTGTTTGACTGTCTTCCCCCTGCTTACCTCCAAGCCTCTGGAAACCATCATTCTACTCTCCACTTCTAGGACTTTTCTTTACTAGTGGTGTTTAAGATAAATGATTATTGATTATAGAAAAAAAATAAGTGTATCATTCTTGTAAAATTTAATCTGGGGGAAATTGTAAACCTTAAAGCATATATGGGTAATAAATTGTCTTTACTCATTGCTGAATTTAATTAGTGCTGGTGGTTTGTTTTTACTTTACAGAGTTTTGAAAGCTCAGTCTGATCACAGGTCTAGACATGAAGGTAAGGGTTCCACAAAGTTAACTTTTAATAATTAAAGATGGTCATAATAGATGCAGTGATATATTATATCTTCATTAATGAGAACTGTAAGCCAGATGCAGTGGTGCATGCCTGTAATCTCAGCGACTGGGGAAGTGGAGGCAGGAGAATTTCTAGTTTGAGGGCCTATAACTTAGTGAGATCCTGTCTCAAGATAAAAAATAATAAAGGGGTTGGGGGTGCAGCCCAGTGGTAGAGTGCTTACAAAGTATGTGCTTATTAGGCCCTGGATCTGGCCCCCCAGTACTACAAAAAAATGAAAATAAAAAAAAAATAGCTTTTGTGTCATCTTTTTAGCACAAGCCTATGTAGTTATACTTTTGTTTTCCTTTTAGTTTCACATTATTCAATGTGGCTTTTGGTAAGCTGGGCTCATTGCTGTGCATTAGTGAAATCTAGCCTTGCTGATAGTGATCATTTACAAGACTGGCTGAAGAAACTGACTCTCCTCATTCCTGAGGTAAGATAAAGATTGAAGATAAGTGCTTTTACTTGTATGTTTTCATGTTGTTGTTGTTGTTGTTGTTGTTGTTGTTATTGTTGTTAGGTGCCCTCAAGTTGGTATCTGACTCATAACGACCCTACATACAACAAGTGAAACACTATTGTCAGTGCTTCTCTGCTGTTCATAGGGTTTTCAATGTTGGACTGGTTTTTGGGAGTGAGTTGCCAGGTCCTTCTCCCATTTCATATTATTAGTATTGTTAAAAAGAAGAGCTGATGGAAACAAATGTCCATGGTTTCAGAAATACATCACTTCTGTTTAATGCGTTTAGATCTAGAGTGTTTGGAACTGTGTGCAACATTTAAGAAGTGTGAACATTATATATTCTGTAGCATTCATGTTTATCTTTTTCTGAGATGTTTATATAGAGTGATTATTTTGCTTTGGAATTTTTTTTTTTTTTTTTTTTTTTAATTTTTTTTCAGGTCCTGGGGATTTAGCTCAGTGGGAGAAAGCTTGCCTGGCATGTACCATACCCTGGATTGGATCCCCAGCACCACCAAAAAATAAAAAACATTTTTTCGGGGGGGGGGGGTGTCTGTTTTTTGCCTTTTCCAAGAAGTAGGAAGAGCGTTTATTTTGGTAATTTATGTTTTGGAAAGGTTTTTTGTTGCTGCTGTTTTTTGTTTTTGTAGTACTGAGGGGTTCAACCCAGGGCCTTGTCCATGCTTTGCAATCGCTTTAACCACTGAGCTGTACCCTCAGCCCATTTTTTGTTTTTAATTTTGAGCCATAATCTCACCAAGTTCCATGGCTGCCTCTGGCCTTAAACTCAAAATCATCCTGTTTCTGCCTCCTTAGCTGTTGGGAGTACAGATTTGTGCCACCATGTTTGCTTGTAGAAAAGTTTTGTTTTTCCCAATTAAATTGAAGTAGAAGCAAAAGAGATTTAAAAAACCAATAAACCAAATATATTTTGCTTTCTATGTTGACATTGAGGCAATGTAATTTTTAATTCCTAAATGAAACTGTAGAAATGTGTTCTGTTACCTATCTACAAAATCACTTTTTTTTTTCCCCCCTCCGTTAGCCTACTACTTTTAGCTTTGGAATGCCATAAGTGTTCCCGTTCTGGCTCTGTCCCACGTAACCATTGTGAGAACATTTGGACAGTTCTCTTAGAATCTATGAAATGTTCTTATTTAAGTACTAAGTTGCTTCTACTTCTGAAAATATATATATATATTTTTTTTGTTACGTTGTGAGTAACTCGGTCATGAATACTCTCTATTTAAATCTTTTTGTATTTGACTATTGTTTTTATACTTTGTTTTCTGTTTTTATAGCCATACTTAGGCATTTAAAAAATACATTTATATGCATCTGTAGAAGTTCTTTACTTTTATACACCATATCTTATTTCATGCATGTGTATGTGATCACAATTGTGTGTTTAAAATATATTGCTAGGGCTAGGAATGTAGTTCAGTGGTAGAGCACCTGCCTAGCATGCAAAATGCCCTAGGTTTCATCCTCAGCATTGAAAAAAAAAAAGTAATAAGTAAAATAGACCATATATTCTCAAATCTAATTTGTACACTTTGAGCAGTTTTAGAGGGGTTCAAAATCATACGAGGATTAGAATTGAATTCAGGCAACCAGCTCTCCACACATGATTCTAACCCACAACTGATTTTGCAGCCCTCCAAAACTGTTAAAAGGTACAGATTAGATTCAAGAATATATACTACTGTTAAAGAATTCATCCAAAGTAATATTTTTGTGAGTGTGTTCTGTGGGTTAAACCCAGAGCCTTGAGTATGCCACGCAGATACTCTCTCACTGAGCTACATCCCCAAGCCCTCATTAGCTTTGTTTGTTTATTTTTGCAATACTAGGGTTCTGAACCCACAGCCTTGTGCATACTTTGCAAACACTCTGCCACTGAGCTGCATTGCCAGTGCCTTTTTTGTTTTTTAAATTGAGATAGGGTCTCGCTAAGTTATACAGGCTGCCTCTGGCTTTGAATCTGCTGTCCTCCTGGCTCTGCCACCCAAGTCACTAGGATTACAGGCATGCACCACCATACCTGGCTCCTTCTTAGCTTTTTAATACTAACTCAGACTGACTCAAACTTGCTTTTTCATTTTAGACTGCAGTTCGTCATGAATCTTGCAATGGTCTCTATAAGTTATCTCTATCAGGCCTTGACGGAGGAGACTCAATCCATCGCTCTTTTCTACTTTTGGCTGCTTCAACACTGTTGAAATTTCTTCCTGATGCTCAGGCACTCAAACCCATGAGGGTAAGATTTTTTGGGTTGTGGGAAGATTTCCATTTCTGTAATTTTCTGTGCCCCAAATTTATCATTATACCATATCCTTGTGCCTGTAGCTGTACCACCCTGGCATCTGATCCCATCAAATCTGGGAAGCTAAGCAGGGTCGGGCCTGTTTAGTACTTGGATGAGAGACCACATAGGAACACCAGGTGCTGTAGGTTTGGAAGAGGGACCTGGCAGCCCACTTCCAAAAAACAACCAGCCATTGAAAACCCATCATAAGTGTAGCTCCCTTCTCTATGCAGTAACATAGTGAGTTATTGTTGTTTGGGTTTTTTTTTTCTTCTTACCATATTCTGAACTTTTCCTTTATCTATGCAAGTATTTACTACCGTCATAAAAGTATTCTGCCACATAATAAATCCAGAGCCCATTAATTAAAAATGTTTATTAATCTCAGAAATGTCATGTTGTAGGGTTTACATTGTTTTCCTCTTTATTCATATCTTTTCCAAATATAAATAATTTGGTATTTTTTCTAAAAGTTCTGATGTTACTTGTTTATGAACCTACTTATTCTGATTTTTCTGATTATTCTGATTTTACAGGAAGTAAAAATGTGCTCATTTTTTCATTAGATTTTGAATACTGATTAATTTGTGTAAGGATTTAGTAAAACATAGTTTAAATGTATCAGTTTTGTTATTTTAAAAATGTT
Organism: Pedetes capensis; assembly: GCA_007922755.1. NCBI lineage: Eukaryota > Metazoa > Chordata > Mammalia > Rodentia > Pedetidae > Pedetes > Pedetes capensis. The sequence goes on along the minus strand of VMDO01005821.1, from coordinate 66,573 downwards.
TTTACAAAGTATAATTTTTTTAATAGATAGATGATTATGAGGACGAACCAATGTTAAAACCTGGATGTAAAGAATATTTTTGGTTGTTATGCAAATTAGTTGACAACATACATATAAAGGACGCTAGTCAGGTATGTTCAGAAAATTATATATGTATATGTTCAGGAAATTATATATTGTTAATAAATACAAATTATGTGCACGAATGTTCATGATTTTATTCTTATAGTTGAGAGCACTTTTATTAATCTATAACTAGTTGATACTGCCATAATTTTCTATTACATTTGTACCTTTCTGTCCTGCTCTAATTGTGTTCTTGTTTTTACTTTGATCTTAATTGTCAAAATATGTCTTCATTTGTAAGTACCTATGAAGAGTTCCCTGCCTCTTCTGAGCAAGATTTATAGTTGTAAAACCTAACTTGGAAAGTGAAATTTAGATTTTGTTTAAATATATAGCTCTCTAGAATAGCATGTGGGCCTAAAGTCCTGAATATGTAAAATAAAATTACAAATCAAATTGAAATTATTTTAAATTAAAGAAACACCATCAGTTTTTGTTGAGCTGCTGATTGTCTTATACTAGACTAAAATGACATTTCTATTCAAAGAAATACTTTAACCTAGTAAATTTCAAATACAAACTTACCACATAGACTTTCCATTTTTCCCACATATAAAAATTTAGGTAAGCCAAAATGCATCTATGTCAAATCAAAAGAAATGAGAAATACATGAAGAGAATCCATTTAAATATTTAGGAAACATTTTATCTTAATTTTTTCTTATATATAAATGAAACTATACTATATACATTTTACATTTAAAAATCCTGTAGTATTTATGCTGTCTAGTTTTTAATTCACCTTTAAATTGTTCAAATCTATTTTTCATTTAAGGAATAACTACTAATATTAAACAGATACTAGTTTCTTGCCTCATTTCTATGAGAATACTCTCAAGTTCTATTTTGTGAAGTCTGTTTTGATTTTGCACCTCAGTTATGAAATTTAAAACTTTATGGGCTGGGGGTTTAGCTTAGTTGGTAGAGTACTTGCTTAGTGTGTGTTGAGGTCCTGGATTTAATCCTCATTACTGCAAAAAAATAAATAAATAAATAAATAAATAAAAACTTTTTGAGATCAACTATAGGATTTATTGTGGAAGCCTAGTTTAAAGTGAGGATAAAAATAAACCTTAGGGTCTGGGATTGTATCTCAGTTGTAGCGCACTTGCCTAGCATTTGTGATGCCGTGGGTTTCAATCCCCAACAGTGCACAAAAACATCAATTCCCAGCACCGCAAAAATGGGAGAAGGACCTGGCAATCCACTCCCAATGCAATCCCGAAACAATCAGCCATTGAAAACCCTATGAGGGTCGCTATGAGTCGGATACCGACTCAACGGCACCTAACAACAACAACAACCATGATTTATTACCAACACTCAGTTGATTCTTTTTTGTAGGGTGATTAGTGATACTTAAAACTCTAATATTAATTGATGTCATCTGTAAGTAGACATATTGAGTTATATAGATATAGATAGATATAATTTAATAAATTTGAGAACCAAAGTCTTATTACCTACAAGGAAATGATTTGTTCTGTTTTTAATAATCTGTATAACACTAAACATAAAAATCTGTATTTGAATTTTATATTTTCTTTTTGTATTAAGACAACACTACTGGACTTAGATGCTTTGGCAAGACATTTGGCTGACTGTATTCGAAGGTAAATTTGATGTGAAATTGACAGTTACATTACTGAAGAAAGATAGAGGTTATAACTATCATGTTTTGCTTGTGTTCTTGTTTTTTTGTAGTAGGGAGATCCTTGATTATCAAGATGGTAATATAGAAGATGATGGGCTTACAGGACTCCTAAGACTTGCAACAAGTGTTATTAAACATAAACCGCCCTTTAAATTTTCAAGAGAAGGACAGGTATGTATTAAAATAGCCAAATGTCTATACAAAATATGATTGAAACTTTTTGTTGTATGTGGATATGTTAAATTTTTTTAAACATCCAGAGTTTACTAGAACTTAATCATTGACAGAACAGTGAATTTTGGATAAACTGAATCCTTGAAATACAAAGTCTGGACTCATATTTAGAATGTAAAAGCAAGTTTTAATTCCTGTTATTGTAATAGATCATCTCTATGTAAATGGTGTGGTTTCTATAGGATTGAATATTTTTAAGTAACATCTTATGAATTAATATCCTAACTTACATAGTAGAATAAATAAGATATAAGTCATAACTTTCATATTTGCTTTCATCTTTTAAAAGGCCTGCATGAAATGTGTTATTGAATATTTGAAATGCCTAATGACTATGCTAACAATTGTCTAACTACTCTTAAGGTTGTTTACCTTGCCTTTGGCAGGTTTGTCATTTACTGCATTGAGAGAATTAATTACGGTTTGGAGAGACTGATGGTGTTTAAAAAATAACCAAAAGAAGGTCAAGACTTCATGGGCATAGACCGTATACTGGAGTGTTTTTAAGATAAACTTTGGGTGACAGTCTTAATCTGTTTTAAATCTATTCTGTTCTCATCCACAAGCCCATCACACTATGTTTTGTTTTTTTCTGGGTATTGGTTTATTTTTTCCACTTATTTTTTAATTGAAATGTAATGGTTGTAGGTATTTATGAAACACCCTTTGACTGTTACACTTTATTACCAACACTGAGTTGATCTTTTTGGTAGGAATATTAAGACTATTAACCCTTAGGGGCTGGTGACATGGCTAAATGGCACTTGCAAAAGCATGGTCATGACCCTGGGTTCAACTCCCCAGTACCACTGAAAAAAAAGAAAAAGGAACTATTAGTCCCTAACCAGTATCATGGGGTCAAAATACACCACAGAGTTTAAAATTTATTATATTTTAAAATTCCTAACCGGGCATAATGGTTCATGCCTATAAATCCAGTGACTCCAGAGGCAGTAGCAAGAGGATCACAGGTTCGAGGCCAGAGGCAGCCTGTGTAATTTAGAGAGACTCTGTGTCAATATAAAAAATAAAAATTGGGCTAGGAGTGCAGCTCAGTGGTAGATCGCATGCAGAAAGTATGAACTTGCAAAGTATGTGAGGTTGGGTTCAACCTCCAAGTACTGAAAAAAAAAAAGTGTGGGGGGGTTCCTAATGGCCCCATGAATGCTTTGTTCCATGTAATCTCATTACATCACGATTTGAGACAGGTGCCAGATGTGCAGCACTGTAGCACTTACCTGAGGGCAAGTAAGTCCTTTGTGGGGTCACATATGACCCCATAATACCAGTTACATGGGTGATTTTTTTTACTAGCATTACTATTTGCTGATGTCATTTATGTGACAAGAACAAAAAAGGAATATACTCAACAATGTAGTCTCTGCTCCAGATTTATTTTTAAGGATCATTCCAGTATACATCTTGTATGTAATAACTGTAGAGAATAAGTATTTACCCAGAGACTAAAATATTTTTCCTATTTTCTATTAAGTAGATTTTGCATATCATTTTCCATATTTCATGATTAATCTCATAAAAATTGCTGATTTTACAACTCAGGATCTCTACATTATAAAACAAAAAAAAATTTTGTTATGCCAGTTGCAGTTAGATTGTATGATGTTTTTTAAAACCTACTAGAATTTTGTATGTGCCTTAAAAAACTCCTTAATTTTTTGGTAATTATTGTTACATGAATAAATGTTATATTACTGACTTTTAAAAGGTGTCTTTGTTCATGTAACAATATAATTAAACCTTAAAAACAAATACCTTAAATAATGAAATTTTTTTGTTTTGGTGTCTTGGATGATCCCATGAACAGATCCATGTGGTTAAGGGTTAAGTTTTGATTCATGGACTCAGGGTAGTTTATGTGTCTATTACCTTAAATTTTTATCATTTTTATGGTGGATACATTCAGATTTCTCTGTGCTTTTGAGATATATAATTTATTATTGTTAATTATATTCACCATGCTCTGCAATAGATCAATAGAACTTCCTCCTCCTATGAAATGGTAACATATCTCTCCTCCCCTCATTCTTCCCTCGTTCTAGTTACTATTATTCTGCTCTCAACTTCTCTGAGATCAGCTTTTTTAGATTCCATTTATAAATGAGATCATATTGTATTTGTTTTTCTGTGCTTGATTTCATGATTCCAAATTGTGGAAGGGGAATAATTTAAATTTTTGTTGACATAAATATTCTTTAAAAAAAAAAACTGCAGGGAACACCTTTGCATATTTGCCCATGATTTACGCATATGGTTTTTGATTTTTGGTTTGTTTTTGCAGTACTGGGTGTTTGAACCTAGGTCCTTGTATATACTAGGCAAGTGCTCTACCATTGAGCTGCACTTCTAAACCCTTTTTAGGCCGCTTGTGATCTCAGACTGGTGATCCTCCTGCCTCACCCTCCCAAGTTGCTGGGATGTGCACCATGGTGCATACTATTCATATGAATTCTTAAAAGCAAAATTTATTATTTTTAGTCAGTAACATGTAGCAGTATACAAAAGATTACATCAGTTTAAACTTCTAGCAAAATCATATGAGAAATGGTAATTCTCAAACATCTGAATATTCTTTCATAAGCTTTAATATTTTCCAGTCTCACTGTTGCTTTATTTTTTTTTCCTTTTTGTGGTACTAGGGGGCCGAACCCAAGGCCTTGTGCATACTTTGTAAGCACTGTACCACTGAACTGCTCCCTCGTCCCCCTTTTTGTTTTTTATCTTGAGACAAAGTCTCTAAGTTTTGCAGGCTGCTCTGGCCTTGAGCTTGCAATCCTCCTGCCCCTACCTCTGGACTTGCTGGGATTATCAGCATGCATCACTACATCTGGCACCACAACTTTTTTTTAATATTCCCTGATGTAGCAGTTTAACTAGATTCTTCTTTGTGAGAAGTACACTGAAATTGCTTTACCATGATTTATCAAATAGATATTACTCTTTTACTTCAAGACTCCTGCTTTCATGATGAACTCAGAACTCAAAAACATAAAAATATTTATTTCAGTATGATTTTACTAGCCCCTCCCCTGCTTTTTTTCTTGTTGTGCTGGGGTGTTGAACCCAGAGCTTCACGAATTTTGCAAGTGCCCTACCACTGAGCTGTACCCACAGCCCATTTTTTCCTTTTTCCTTTTAGACAAGGTCTCACTAAATTTCACAGGTTGCTTCTGGCCTCAAATTTGCCATCCTCCTGCCTCTTCCTCTTGAGTCACTGGCATTACAGGTCTGTGCCACCATACTTGGTCCACCTCAATACTTCTGATAAAATGCTTTTATCACAGGCTTTTGAGTGTACTTTGTCAATAACACTGGAGCTGTTGGCTGCCATGATACATACCTATAACCCCAGCTACTCTGGAAACTGAGACAGGAGGATTGAAAGATTGAGGCCAGAAATACTCTGTGTAATTTGTTGTTGTTGTTAGGTGCCGTCAAGTCGGTATCCGACTCATAGCGACCCTCCTAGGGTTTTCAATGGCTGAGTGCTTCGGGATTGCCTTGGGAGTGGATTGCCAGGTCCTTCCCCCATTTTTGCGGTGCTGGGAATTGAACTCGGGGCCTCAGAGACTGCAGCACAGCGCTCTACCCACTGAGCTAAATCCCAGCCCTGTGTAATTTAGACTGTGTCTAAAAATGAAAAATTTAAAAAGGCACCAGGGGTGCAACTCAGTAAGAGGGCAGGGCACTTGCCTTGCATACATGAGTCCCTAGGTTTAACCCTCCAAATATCGCAACAAAACAGAACAATATACCCCAGTGGAGCTATTTTATTTAGTTCATTTAATTTATAGATTTAGACTGGTTGGCAAAAATAGCTTATCGTTAAATTGGTTATTAGCTAGCTAATTCAGACTTTCTGTTTGAATATTTGACTTTATATTCTAATACAGTTAAATCTATTAATTTGGGACTCTGTAACAGCCATCTCATTTCTGAATTCTTTTTTTTTTTTTAATGCGGTACTGGGGGTTGAACCCAGGCCCTTGCACTTGCATGCGTTGCAAGTGCTGGGCCACTGATCTGCGCCCCTAGCCCATTTTTTGTCTTTTTGAGACAGGGTCTCGCTAAGTATGCAGGCTACCTCTGGTCTCGAAATTGCCATCCTCCCACCTCTGCCTCCCGAGCCTCTGGGATAACAGGCAAGCGCCACCGTCCCTGGCACTCATTTCTGAATTCTAAAAGAGATAAAATCTGTCAATGGGACAAAATGTTAGGGGCAAAGGGTAGAGGAAACCAAAGGCAGGCTTCCAAGAGTCTTCTCCCAGTGGCACTGCACAAGGCTTGCTTAATTCCCTCAGCAGTGAGTGTGGCAAAGTGTATGAAGTGGTGTCTCCTAGGGAAGTGTGTATAATATCCTTCCCTCCATTCCTAGGGAAGTACTCTTGAACTTAGAGTCAAGGATTTTATTGTGGGGTGGATTATGTTTTGCCCGCATAACTGACCACAGTAACTGAAATTCTAGATTCCCAAAAGGGAAATAGATGTTTAGCATAAACTATATATAGTTAGATATAGTGAGGTAGTTTTATCACTTAAAGAAAGTTTTATATCATTGTATGGAATTGTTTGTCAGTCAGGTTTCCAGACTATAGCCAATGGCCAGTCTTAATAAGGGTAAAGAGTATTTATATTTTATTATTGTGTTACCTTTTTTCTGCACAGTACCCCAGGATGTTTTATGCCCCAAAGCAAATACCATAATAATATTTTGGATGTATAAGAGCGATAATAAGTACAATAACAGGAAAATTACCAGTTAGGAAAGACCAAGTGGAAAAGATAACCCAGCACCCACTTCCTCAGGCAGATTCAATTTAAGAAAACAGTACATCTAAAATGAGGGTGTCAGGGTTGATTCCCTTAAAACAATTTAAGTGTTATGGTAGCCTTGTTACTTCTGTTTGAACTTCAGTGTTACAGAGGTTATAAAAAGAGTTTAGTGTCTTTAATCCTGACTTTAGCACCTGTCAATTTTATGACTACTGGTAAGGTACTCAGCCTTTCTTGCTTGTTGACTTTCAGTAGTTCCTGGTACGTAATAAGTGCTCAGTACGAATGAGTTGCTGGTTTTCCTCTTGTTGCTGTTAACTAGATCCATAGGCACCTCTGTAGGTGTCTATGGACTTGTTGCCAGGCAAGATAAGGAGTCACTTAGTATTAGTATATTAGTAGAGTAGAAAATAACATTGTACGTCAATAATCTGTAAGAATAAACTATTAGGTATACAGAATGGAGGGAAGGATAAAAGATGATTTTCTACTGGTTCTAGTTTCTCTAAGAGAAATGAACATTAATATAACTTTCATATGATGATGTATGATGCTGTTAGAAGTTTTTGAATTGTTTTTTAGTAAATTATACTTGGTCCTATATTCCAGTTTATTGTATATGTTATTTGAATGAAGTATTTCAAATTAATATCCACATTTAGATAATATAGTTTACTCTTTTTCCCCCAGGAGTTTTTAAGAGATATCTTCAATCTCCTGTTTTTGTTGCCCAGTCTGAAAGATCGACAACAACCAAAGTGCAAATCACATTCCTCAAGAGCTGCCGCTTATGATTTGTTAGTAGAAATGGTGAAGGGGTCTGTTGAGAATTACAGGCTAATACACAACTGGGTTATGGCACAACACATGCAGTGTAAGCATTCTTCTTTCCTTTTAATCTTTATATGGTGGGGCCTTTTTTTCTTTTTTAAGAGTGTCTCACTAAGAAGCCCATGCTGGCCTTGAATTCTTAATCCTTCTGCCTCAGCCTCTTACATGTTGAGATTGCAGGTATGTGCCACCTGCCCACCTTGGAGGGCTTTGTTTAAAGAAGGAGTCCACTTTTGGGCTGGGGGCCAGGCTCAGTGGTCTAGCACTTGGAAAGCTGCAGGCGCGAGGCCCTGGGTTCAACTCCCAGTACTGCAAAAAAAAAAAAAAAAACAACAAAGAAAGAGTCCACTTTTCATACATTTTAACATTATAAACCTTTGACAATAGATATTAAAGTTAAAAAGTAAACATTGGTTTTTAATAAAATGTGAAAAATGCTTTTATGGATATTTTAAATAGTTTGTTTTTTGGTAAAATAACTTACTACCATGTAAAATCAAGTGTTGTCAGTTTGAATTTTTATTATGAATTAGTTTTAGAATATATGTATATATATTTTTTCCTTTTATTCTTTTTTGCTTTCTTTTTCTTATTTTGATGTACTTAGGTGCTGAACTCAAGGCTTCACACATATAAGTGTTCTACCACTGGCCTGCACCACTAGGTCAATTTTTTACTTTTTCATTTGGAGAGAGGGTCTTACTAAGTTATACACACTGCCTCTGGCCTCGAACTTTTTATTTTCCTGCTTTAGCCTCCTGAATCACTGGTATTAGAGGCATGTGCCACCACACCTGGCTAGCATATAATTTTAAAGTTTATTGTATGTAATGTTCTGTATATGTTAATTAGCTAATTAAGGGAGGTATTGGCTGTTAATTAAAACAAATTATATTTAATAGTTTGTTTGGGGGCATTTTTCCTCCCTTTTTCTTCAGCAGCCCATGCACCTTATAAGTGGGACTACTGGCCCCATGAGGATGTTCGTGCAGAGTGTAGATTTGTTGGCCTGACTAACCTTGGAGCTACTTGTTACTTGGCTTCCACTATTCAGCAACTTTATATGATACCTGAGGCAAGACAGGCTGTGTTCACTGCTAAGGTAGTTTCCCTCGCTTTAAAAATTAAAACTATAAACCAAATATTAAAAGTTTGTTTATAAATCTTAATTGACTTGATGTAGTAAAATATTATTTGAGAAAGGAATATATGAATAAAATGAGAAAATTGAATCATTTAAAATAGCTAATATGCATATTTTGTTTTTATACTTTTGTAGATGATTCATAATGTTGTGTAATTTCTGAAAGGAAAGCACAGTTGTGAGTTATGCACATTCAGCCTATACAATGATCATTGTGTTTTTAGTAAGAATAAATATAAATTTTAATTATGTAGAAAATAAGCAAACCTAAAGCTAAGTAGGATAGTATTATCCAAATCACTGAATGTACCTCGTTTTTAGATAAGCTCTGTTTCATGTTATTTTTATCTGTTCTTTCTAGGTATTGTGGGAGGCTTTGTTTTGTTTTGTTTTAACCATGCTCTACTTTTAAAATTTCTTGATGAATGTTCTTCATGTTTGCATCTGAATTTTCATTTTCTGCCATCTTGTTATCTTTATATCCTGGCTTTTTTCCTCCTGTTAAAGTCTGTGATGCTGTATATACCTTCATTGAATCCTTTAATATGTTTTAAGTTATTCATAAAGATCTTCAGTTTACAGTATACTTGAGTAGGTCTAGGTTTTTGGGTTTGGCTATAGTGGTATTTTAAAATTTATCATTTCTATAGATTGATTATAACTGAAAGTAGTTCAGTAATGGGGTCATTTAGCTTACAGAAAATTTTTTGACTGAATGTAGTAAACCCATTTATAAAACTGCTGATTATCAAAGAGCATGTTTTCAGTGATTTTCTAGCTAGGAACTTGGCCGTTCCTCCTAGTGCCTGTTGTTCCTAATAATACCACTTAAAGCTGTCAGGAATTAGTAGCAACAGAAAGAATTCTCCAATGTATTCATTCTGAGTAGGTATTCTAAGTGATATTTTGGTTAAAAACTAAACTTATATTTATACTAGACATATCTACATAGAAATTTTAAATTTTTTTCAGTTTATAAAGTACAGTGATATATATAATATTTATTTATTCATTCATTCATTTGTTTATTTTGCAATGCTGAAGGATCAAATCTGGGACCTCATACATGCTAAGCAAATGCTATACCACCGAGTATACTCCTAGTCCTAAACAGAAAAAAATTTTTGGGTTTTTTGAAACAAGGTCCCACTGTGTAGGTAAAGCTGACCTAAAACTTGCTCTGTAGCCCTGGCTAGCCTGAAACTTTTGTCCATTCTCCCGCCTCAGCCTCTTGAGTGCTGGTATTACATGCATGCACCACCACACCTGGCTCCTACATAGAAAATTCTTAATGAATAGAATTTGACATATAACTTTGGAAAGTTGATGCTTTGAATGAGAACTTCAATTATTTTTATTCCCTTTTCTGATTTTCACAAAGTGTGATAATATACAAAACATAAAATGTACATTTTTAACCATTTATGTAAATGTACAGTTTTGAAACATTAAGTATATTTACATTATATACTTGTCACCACCATCGATCTTTGGTACTTTCACCTTCCTCACATGAACCTCTGTAGCCATTAACAATTTAACTCTTCATTCCTCCTTCTCACAGCCACTTGTAATTAACATCCTATTTTCTCTATCTGTGAATTCAGCTACTCTAGATACCTCAAGGTAATCAAACAATATTACTTCTTTTGTGACTGGCCTTGAGTGGCTTATTTCATGTAACATAATGCCTTCATGGTTTACTCATATCATAGCATGTGTCAGAATTTCCTTATGACTGAGTAATAATTCATACTCACACGCACACACATTTTGTGCACTCATTTCATGAAAAAAAACATTGGTTGATCCTGCCTTTTCTGAATAATGCTGTTATCAACATGAGCATATAAAAATCTCTTTTAGACTCCATTCCATGTGGAATTCCTAAATTATTATGTATTTACTATTTTAAAAATATGTGTTCATACCCCATTAGGATTGCTGTTATTGAAACACAAAAACAAAATGACAAGTTTGGTGAGGATATGGAAAAAAATGGAAATCTTGTACATTGTTGGTGGGAATGTAAAATGGTGCAGCCTCTATGGAAAATGGTGATTCCTCAAAAAGTTCAACACAGACTTACTGTATAATCCAACCATACCACTTCTGAGTATATCATACCACTTCTGAGTATATACCTAAAAGAAGTGAAAATTTCTTTGTTTTTACTTAATATTAAAGATCATTTAGGTACTTTTTTCTTGAGATAGCTGGTGCTTTATTCTATAGTAATAGAAGTATAAATCTAGGTCTTTATTTCTGAATGCTTTGTGTTTGTATTCTTAATTTGCATATATCAGATCTTATATGTTGGAAAATGTCATTCTATGTGACTATTCTCGTAATCTCATGAAATATCAAGCTTCATCTATATCTGGAATGTACTGTATTTACTTTTTCCAATTTGTTGATTTCCTTTATTCAGGTCCTGTTACACTATCATGTAATTTTGTAGTATATGCTGAACCAATATTTTGTGACCTCAATTTGATTTCAAGCTCCTAAACCAGGAGAGCAATGTTACTTGCACTTCTGACAAGATTAGCACAAGTAATATGCCATAATACTCTCAGAGCTTCAGACTTACAAGTAGCAATTTGTTATGGCAATAATACCTACTTCATACATTTATTTTAATACTTGAATGAGAATAGAGTATTCTGCTGTCTGTTAAGTGCCTGCCATGTATATTGATCTCTCCTTAGTTGTGATGTTCAGGACTAAGTCTTTACTAAGTGGGTCTAGCCAGATTTCTGAAACTTGGCTATTGACATTTTGATACTTAGAAGGTTTTCAGAAATCTTGGCCTGTATTCCCCTTTAGTGTTAAGGATGCATTATTTCAGAAAAAATAAATACATAATTAGATGATGATGAAATGTCATTTAATATCTTGTGAGTATTTTTAGTCATACAGATTTTAATTGCATATGTGAAATGCCATTCATTCTTGTATATCAACGTTGTACCAAATGAATGTTGATCTAGAAAGCAGTTTTTTTAACTTTACTAACATCAATGGTGACCATTATATTTATTGTAATGAAAAGCTATTCTAGTTTTTAATGCTATAATTGCTAAAGAAAAAATGAGTATTTTTCCTACATCTAGCTTCAAAGGATGAAAACAGATATAGTGTTAAGCACATTGCAAGACTTTGTTAGATAGAGTGTCCAATTTACCACCATTAGTGTGTTTTGACAGGAAATTTTCTCTTGATTTCCAGTATTCAGAAGATATGAAGCATAAAACCACTCTTCTGGAGCTTCAGAAAATGTTTACATACTTAATGGTATGTTGAGAATCATGACAGAAACCTAATTAGTTATAGTCTTTAACAAAAACTAAAAATGTCACATGGAGTTTATTTGTATTAGCTTTGTCAAGATTTATATACTCTTATTTTACAAACTTAAATTTTTAGTTACCTGTCTTTTATTGTCATAACTTTTGTTGTTGTTGTTGTTGTTGTTGTTTTTAATACTGGGAAGTTGAACCTAGGGCCTCAGCATGTCAGCCAAACAAGTACTCTACCAATGAGCTGTACCCTCAGTCCCTACCCTCTCCTCTTTCCTCTCCTGTCTTCTCCTCTCCCGTCCTCTCCCCTCTCCTCCCCTCCCGTCGCCCCCTCCTCTCCTCTCCTCTCCTCTTTCCTCTTCCTCTCTCCTCCTCTCTCTCTCTTCTCCTCTCCTCTCTCCTTTCTCCTCTCCTCTCCTCTCCTGTCCTATCCTCTTCTCTTGTCTTCTCTTTTGCAGTAAGTTCTCATTAAATTCTATGAGCTGGCCTCTGGCCTCAAACTCTTTCAATCCTTCTGTTTTAGCCTCTTGAATTCTGGGATTACATCATAATGACTTTCAACAGTTTCTTCTAAGGTATCTTCAGTCCGTTCTGTGAAGAATCCCTTGTATATGATACTTTTCCCATCACAAGGTCACTTCTTTTATACCTAGAGCTTTCTAACTGATTTCTTTCCCCTTAATTCTCATCACCAAAACTGTAAAAAATGATCAATCTTAAAAAAAAGAGCTGGGCGTGGTGGCATACGCCTATAATCCCAGCGGCTCGGGAGGCAGAGGCAGGAGGATCACATGGTCGAGACCAGAGGCAGTCTGCATAAGTTGGTGAGACCCTGTCTCAAAAAATAAAGGAAAAAAATGGGCTGAGGGTGCAGCTCAGTGGTCCAGCACTTGCAGAGCATGCAAAAAAAAAAAATTCTTACTATATTAATCCCCTGCTTAAAACTCTTTAGCAGTTCATTATGAAAACATTGCTATTTAGGGTCATCTGCATGGCACAAATACTCTGTGATTTTACCTCTACCCTTCAACCTCCTTGTTCAGTCCTTCCTCCTATCCAATTTCACCCATACTTCTTAACTGTAAACCTTTTGTCACTTGTGCAGTTATTTATGCCACTCTGCTACCTGTGTCACTCTTCCTTCAGCATTCTTTTCCATTTTCTTCCTGTTGTCATCTTTGGATTTTACCTCCTCTAACAGACTAGAGGGGCTGGGATTTAGCTCAGTCGGTAGAGCGCTGTGCTGCAGTCTCTGAGGTCCCGAGTTCAATTCCCAGCACTGCAAAAATGGAAGAAGGACCTGGCAATCCACTCCCAAGGCAATCCCGAAACAGCCATTGAAAACCCTATGAGGGTCACTATGAGTCGGATACCAACTCAATGGCACCTAACAACAACAACAACAACAGACTGGAAGCACTGAAGTTCAGCTTAGATGGTAGAGTGTTTCTTCACACTTTTTGAGGGCCCCTGGGCCCTCAGGTCCCCAGCACCACAAAAAGGAAAGGATGTGGCAATCCACTCCCAAAACAATCTTAAAGCAGTCAGCCATTGAAAACCCTATGAGGGTCACTATGAGTTGGACCCAACTTGACAGTACCTAACTGGAGATTTCACAGACTCAACAGAATGTTTCCAAGTCTCTCCATGCCTTTCTTTTGCTTCTACCTTTTGTATTGAAGTTACTTGTCTTGCTGATGATAATCTTGAGGACAGAGATTATGTCACATGTACTGTTGTTGTATTTTTCAATTTTAATAGTAAGAACTGAATTTCTTTTTTTTCCCCAGTATTGTGGGTTGAACTCAGGGCCTCCCACTTGCATGCTTTGCAAGTGCTGGACCACTAAGCTGTGCCCCCAGCCCATTTTTTTTACTTTTTGAGACAGGGTCTCGCTAAGTTATGCAGACTGCCTCTGGTCTCGAATTTGCGATCCTCCTGCCTCTGCCTCCCGAGCCGCTGGGATTCCAGGCGGGCTGGTGCTCAGAACTGAATAGTTTTTTTAAAAACAGAACTAAAAGATTTCCTGATTTCTGATTTTAATCTGTTTTTTTTTTTCCTTTTGCTCTGTGTGTGTGTGTGTGTGTGTGTGTGTGTTTCTCTATGTAGTCCAAGGTAGCCTTGAACTCTGTCTTCCACCTGTCTGCATCTGCCTTGTGAATGCTCAGATTACAGGTTTATACTAGCATCAGTGGCTCTTAAATTGCACCTCCCTCCCTTTTTTTCCCAGTGCTAGGGATTAAACCCAAGGCCTTGCTCTTGTGGAGCAAGCACTCTAGCATTGAACTATACCCCTAGCCCATGACCCTTTTTTTGTTTGTTTGTTTATTTGTTTTTTGCAGTCCTAGGGGTTGAACCTAGAGCCTTGCACATGCTTTGAAAATGGTCGACCACTGAGCGGCATCATCAGTCCATATTTTACTTTTTATTTTGAGATAATCTCAATAAGTTACACAGGCTACCTCTGGCCTTGAGTTTTTGATCCTCCTACCTCTGCCTCCTGAGTCACTGGGATTACAGGCATGTGCCGCCTTGCTTGGTTTACTCTCCTTTTTAAAAGTGGTAGAAATGCCATTTGAACTGACAAACTGAAAACTACTATTTTAAATTACTTTTTATAAAACTATTTAAAGAAAGGTCAATCTGCACAAACACTTATTTAGCCTCTAGGAGTTTTTTATTTTATGCTTCACAATACAAATGGGTCCTTCAAGTCCCAAATGACTTCCTAGAAATTCCTATACCTAAAAAGAGTAATTTCATAAGATTGATTTAAGCATCATCTGGCAGCAAGACCGTTAAACTGAAAGTGCCATCAAAACAAAAACAGAACAAAAAAAGAAAGAGAGCATTTAAAAAACTTCTTTGGCTGGGCATGAAGACCCATGTTTATAATCCCAGCCCTTCAGAGGCTCAGACAGAATAATCATGAGTTTAAGACTGGCCTGGGCTACATGAGACCTTATCTCAAAACAAAATGAAACTTTTCTTGTAGATTTACCTCCTATTTGATTATTTTTGTTGTTCATTCACTCAATGATCTTGGTGTGGCTATTTTGTTTTTATTTGATAGAATTTCTTCTGCCTTTTCCTTTATTAGGAGAGTGAATGCAAAGCATATAATCCTAGACCTTTCTGTAAAACATATACCATGGATAAGCAGCCTCTGAATACTGGGGAGCAGAAAGATATGACAGAGTTTTTTACAGATCTGATTACTAAAATTGAAGAAATGTCTCCAGAGCTGGTTAGTACCAGAATACTGAAATGTTTCTTTGATGTTTATACAAATTTGCCTGCATTTTAATTACTGTTGTTTGTTTTATATTAAAGAAAAATACCGTCAAAAGTTTATTTGGAGGTGTAATTACAAACAATGTTGTGTCCTTGGTGAGTATCATACTTGGTCTTTGCTTTTTGGATATCTTACTAAGTTCTAACTTATTATAATAAATTACTAATTTTTGCCTGTTGATTGATTAGGATTGTGAACACGTTAGTCAAACTGCTGAAGAGTTTTATACTGTGAGGTGCCAGGTGGCTGATATGAAGAACATTTATGTGAGTAGTAGGGTATATAATTTTTAGATTTTTTTAAATGATTTTGACCATCTATAGCAGTTTTGTCATCTTGAAAGGAAATAAACTTTTTTGCATTTTCTTTTTACCCTGCTATTTAAAAATTAAACCACAAAACTGGTTTATGCCCAATCAAAATGTAAATACTTAGTCCTTTTAAAAAATTAATAGGATTCATATGAAGGAAAAAGTTATTGCATTTTGTATGTTAACTTATTATAAATAATGTGAATTTTTCAATGTGGTTTTATACATAGGAATCTCTTGATGAAGTTACTATTAAAGACACCTTAGAAGGTGACAACATGTATACTTGTTCTCATTGTGGGAAGAAAGTACGGGCTGAAAAAAGGTATGATTTTTGAAATGTAATTTTTATCATTATAAATTAAATTAGAAAGAAAGAGAGAATCTCTAAACTTGCAAGAAGTCTATAGTTTTAGGAGCACAAGTGTAAAAGATAAGGGCAGTGTTGGTTTTTATCGCTGTATTGACTCTCATATTTCTAGCTTTAGTAACTTGTTCTTAGGTAATAGCAGCCAACTTTTACACAGTACTTTCTATTTAGCAAGTGCCACTCTCAGAACTTTACATGATTTATTTCAGTCGGTCTTCATAACATTTCCTTGTAGGAGATCCTATTATTATTCCCATTTCAACAGGTGAAGGCATGGAGGCAGAGGAAGAATAAAGACACTTTCCAAATGCTAATCTCTAAGATAGGGAGTGAAGATGAGAAGATTTCAAGGAAATAGTCCAGATAAATTTCAGTGCTCTTTAAGGCATCTAGGTGAAAATATTTTGCAAACAGTTGATTCCCCCCTTCCCCAGTACTGGGCACTTGAACTCAGGCCCTGACGTTCTAAGCAATTGTTTTACCACTGAGCTGCACCCCAGACCCTTTTTTATTTTAAGACATGGTCTCACTAAGTTATGCAGGCTGCCTCTAGCCTCAAACTGAAACTCTTCCTCTGCCTCAGCCTCCTGAGTTGCTGGGGTTACAGATGTGTGCCATGGCACCCAACTTAGTTGACTATTATGATTGGAGTTTGGAAAGAGGTGTCAGATGGAGTTAGACATTGGAGCTAGTTACCTTTTGAGTTAAAGAATGTATTCAAACTAGTTCTTCTATCTCTTATAGTATATATGTTGATGATACTTTGGCTTATTTACATTTTGATACATTGATTATAAATAGTATTACTCAATTTAAATTTTTTAGAAAATTTCTTGAAAAATAATAATTTAGCTATCTTCAAATAAATTGCTTTACAACCTTTATAAATTTATGCCACTTATTTTATAATCTTTTTCATTTTTATATATCATTATCTTTCATGATCCACATTTACATTGATGTCTTTAATATCTAAAATACCTGTCATTTTTTCAAAGAATAATTATGGATTAGAAAAAGAGGGCTGAAGACAACAAATAACCCAATACATAAGTGAGCAAAGGAAATGAACAGACAGTTCTCAGAAGTGAAGTTCAAAGGGCCAAGAAACACATGAAAAAATGCTCATTATCCGTAGCCATTAGGGAAATGCAAATCAAAACAACACTGAGATTCCATCTCACTCCAGTAAGAATGGCCACTATCAACAAAACAAGTAATAACAAATGCTGGGAGGATGCAGAGAAAAAGGAACCCTTTTACACAGCTGGTGGGATTGTAAAGTAGTTCAACCATTTTGGAAACCAATATGGAGGTACCTTAGAAAACTAAGAATAGAACAGCCATATGACCCAATGATACCACTCCTTGGAATATACCCAAAGGATGATAAATCATCTTACCACATGGACACCTGCATTTCCATATTTAATATAGCACTCTTTACAATCACAAGAGTATGGATTCACCCAAGATGTCCATCAACAGAGGAATGAATAAAAAAAATGGTGGCATATATATACAATAGAATATTAACCCAGCAATGTAAAAGAAGGAAATGTCATTTACAGCAAAATGGATGGAACTAGAGAATATCATCCTAACTGAACAAACATAGGCTGAAAAAGAGAAATACTATGTTCTCATTCATATCTAGGAGCTAAAGCTAATTTAAAGGAAGAAAAAAACAAAAACCTATGTAAATATGTAAAAAAGAATAATCAGGCTTATCTAAGAAGGGAAAATATAAATAAGAGTAGAAAGAAGTGAGAAGGCGTCTAGTGGGGAGGGAGCAACGATGGTGAAAGAGGGGAAAGTGAGGGAAAGTAATACAAAGAGGAGAGGACAATCTCAAGTTACATGATAAAACTCCATGGATACATGGGAAAAAATGGGAATATAACCCATAATTGCATATGATTTTTACCACATACTAATCAAAGGGTTTCATAAATTTATGTAAGTTGGTATAGGTGTAACCAAAAATGATGTAATAGATGCACAATGGAAATAGCAAAAGTCTTACTACTCTGTATCCCACTGACATTTGTTAATAAAAAACAGAAAAAGAAGAAGAGGGCTGGAGATATAGTTCAGTGGTAGAGTGCTTGCCTAGCATGCTCAGGGCCCTGGGTTTGATCCCCAAGACCACAAGAACAAAAAAAGAATTGTGTATATTTATTGTGTAAATTGTGTAAATAGATTGTTTGATACAAAGATTTCTCAGTATACTTTTAAGCACCTTTACATTTTTTTCAGATTTTCTTTTTGTCTTATTTATTAAATATTTACCTCTCAACTTACATAGCGAGAGGTGTTTTATTTTTCCTTCCCCTAAGATGGTGTCTCACTGTGTTGTCTAGGCCTACCTCAAACTTGTGATCCTCCTGCCTTGGCCTTTCCAAGTGCTGAGGTACAGACTTGTGCCACTGTGCCCAGTACTTTGAGGGCTTCTTAAGAGCCACCAGTTGGCAGGTTTGGGACAGAGTCATTGGGAAAAGTTGAATATTGAATGATAAGTAGAAATTAGATTTAAAGACTTATCTTAAGCAGATATGTTTTAATTTTAGGAATAAAATTCCTAAATTAGGTGCCATCAAGTTGGTATCTGACTCACATGGACCCTACGTGCAACAGATGAAATATGATTATTGTGCTTCTCTGCTATTCATAGGGTTTTCAATGGCTGATTGTTTTTTGGGAGTGGGTTGCCAGGTCCTTCTCCCAGGAATAAAGATTGAGAAACAGAAATGGCTTTTTTTTTTTTTCTTTTTTCTTTCTCTTTTTTGGCAGTAATGGGGATTGAACCCAGGGCCTTGCGTTTGCATGCTTTGCAAGGCTGGACAACTGAGCTGCACCCCCAGCCCATTTGTTACTTTTTGAGACAGGGTCCAGCTAAATTATGCAGACTGCCTCTGGTCTTGAACTTGCGATCCTCCTGCCTCTGCCTCCCGAGTCATTGGGATTACAGAAATGACTTTGTATTTGCAAGAAATCCAGCCTGTGTGAAATAAGAGAATTTATATTGACTAGTAATGGAAAATAAAATTGATAACGTATGATAGCATCAAATGGTTGACACAGATTTTGCATAATTGACTGGCACCATCAGAATATCGTCCTGTGAATGAATATAACTGTTGGAAAGGAGTGAGACCTAAGCAACCTAAAAGCACAGAGGAAAAAGTGACAGAAGAAAAGCAAGGAGGGAAGGAAAATTAGGATAGGATGGTAACCTAGAAACTGGGAAGAGAATCTCAAGAAGATACTCAATTGATACTATTCACAGAGACTAAAGAAAATGAAAGTTTAATAAAAGCAATGGATTTTGAAGAAGGTGGTTTAGTGGTATGTTTTTTCAGCTTGTAGGAGTAGAGGCAGGATTTTCAGTGTATGTGGCATCAATATAGAGAAGATATTTTTCCAGATCAGGTAGCATTTGAAAGGAATGGTGTTTTTTTGTTTTATCTCAGTAAATCAAGTAGGTGTGAGAGAGAAAAACTGTAGATGAACATAACCAAAGGGAAGCACAGCTGTGCAAACAGTCTAAAAAGAAAACAAATTCATTCCTCTGAGTTTTGGGATAGGATGCTTTCAGGTAGGTTAAGAGTTAGCGATTTACACAATGGAGTCAGTCAAAAGTTACAGGCTATAGAAGAATATCATGAGTCACTAAAAGATAATTGAGGATCTGAGTCAAGTTCTAGAAACAGAAGAATCTGTTTCTAGTTGGAATAAATGTATTTATTGAATAGAGCTGTCATTCTTGTTAATCTCCCTACTTCATGAAAAATTGTCTTCTCCTGGCTAATAAGATTTTGCTGTTTTTCTGGAAATCTGTTTCATGTTTCCTAGACAAAATAGTTACTCATCCTTTGTGCTCTTAGTGTACTTTTTTGTATGTCTGCAGTAAATTGTAAGTGGGCAGGTTGAAGAAGTGAACAAAATGTTTATTATCCTGAAGAGGACCATATTCTCCTCTATCTTCACATCTCCGCTTTTTTCTCTTTTTGTTCTTCCTATTTTCCCCCCACTGAGTAATTTTATCTACCACTGTAATACCAGTTTCTACTGACATGCTAATGATTCCTAAATTATCTTACTTGGTTTAGAATGCTTTGCTGTGCTCCACCAAAGGTAGTTAAGTTGTGTGTGTCAGATACGTAATCTAAACTCCAGTCTTTCCAGGTTTGTTTCTCTCTTTAATCCTCTGACACATGCATAATTTTACTGCTCACCATGAGTCCTTCAGGGACTCTTTTGAGTTCTCAGGATAAAATTCATATTCTAACATTACACACATATGACTCTTAAACTTCTTTAACCTCATCATTTGCCAGTCTTTCAAATAATACAAAATTTTGAGTTGTTGAACTTATTGTCTCTGCTCATAAAATTTTTCCTCTCATTCCTTGTCTCTCTAAATTCCTATTCTATTTTTTTAATTGAGCTCTTGATTTAAGCAAATCTTTTTGTCCTTATTATATTCAGTGAGGAATTATTCCCTGAAGTTCGTATTTTCCTAAATTCAATTGTGTGTATATATCAGTTAAATTATAATTTTTGTTTTATTAAACTTGAAATAATATATAAGATCTAGGTGACTAGTTGATTTGCTTCTACTGCTGCTAATATAGTAACTAATAAGCAAGTAATCCTTATTGAATGCTATCAGGCTATATTTCAAAGACAGTATAAGGTTTGCACTTTTAATCTCCCTTTTAAAAATCAGGAAGTAAACTCAAAGGCCATAAGAGCACTGCTATGCCCAGCTAAAATAAATTTTTGGATTCCTGTATTTAAGGAGGAAAAGAAAACTCTGAACCAAAGACCTCCTTGGCTGTGGAGTATGAAATTCTCCATTTCATGCCTCCATAGCACATTTTGCATGTCTTCATGATGATTCACTATAGTCTACTGTAATTTTTTATTTTCCTTATTTAGACATAGGCTAGCCTTCATAGAACAGAGAAAGTCACATAAGAGAGAATATGTATAGTTTTATTAAGAATGGGATTTAGAATATTACTCCTTACTGTAACTTGGTTATTGAAATAGGTATAGTGTAAATGAAACTAAAGTATTTTAAAAATACAATATTTAACAAGTATTTTTTTTACCTCTCAGAGCATGTTTTAAGAAATTGCCTCGCATTCTGAGTTTCAATACTATGAGATATACATTTAATATGGTCACAATGATGAAAGAGAAAGTGAATACACACTTTTCCTTCCCTTTACGTTTGGATATGACACCCTATACAGAGGATTTTCTTATGGGAAAGAGTGACAGGAAAGAAGGTAATTTTCTATCTCTTTTTTAATTTTTGTCTGTGTAAATAATAAGTCTCCATTAATAAGAAAGTCATGAAATAGCCCGGGGTGGTGGCGCACGCCTGTAATCCCAGCAGCTCGGGAGGCGGAGGCGGGAGGATCACAAGTTCGAGACCAGAGGCAGTCTGCGTAACTTACCAGACCCTGTCTCAAAAAAAGTAAAAAAATGGGCTGGGGGGGTGCAGCTCAGTGGTCCAGCACTTGCAGAACATGCAGGCATGAGGCCCTGGGTTCAACCCCCAGTACCGCAAAAAAAAAAAAAAAAAAAAAAAAAAAAAAGTCATGAAATTATTGTCACCCATCCCGTTAGCAAAATAAAATTGAATCTTAGCAAGGACACTATGGCACATTCATTCAGTTAGCCATTAGTATTTATTAGGACCATGTTTTAGGCATCCTACTAGGAATTAGAGATACAATGATGAGCAGGATAAATTGGTTGCTGCCTTCATGGAACTTAGGTCTCATTGAACACGAAATTACAAATGTGATATGTTGCCTACTAAGACAGAAGAATCAAGGCTTTCATGAAAAGGTGACATTTAAGCAGAGATATGAAGTTGAATAAGAATAGATTGAGAAGAAGGAATAAGGTCTTGGGTGGAAGGGTATGGGGTATTAGTTAATGAGACAGGCAAAAGACCAGAACATTTTTTGTTTTTAGTCCATGTTAATAAATTTGAACTTTATTTAGTTTGTAACCATTAGAAAATTTTTAAGCAGAGAGCCAGCATCTGAGAAAAGTTAGTCTCAAATTGATTAGGGAATGATGAAAGGTGTGTGAGGAGGCCATTCTTATAAACCACATTGTAGATAGAGGCTTAGATGCAAAGAAATACATGGAGCTAAGGATTGAATGAGTAAACAAATCCAATAAGAATTATGGAACATTTATCTACTGTACATCTTTGGGTTTTTCTTTATTTCCTTTTTTTGGGGGGTGGGGTCAGGGGTATGGGTATGGATGTGTTGTTTTGGCTGGGTCTTTGTTGCCTCTGGCTGGCATGGAACTTGGTACATCAACCTGGCTGGCCTTGAACTCACATCAGTGCTTCTCCTTCAGCCTCCCAAGTGCTGGAACTACAGGAGTACCTTACCATGCCTCACTACATCTTTGTTATTCTTATCATAGTAGCAATACAATAATGACAAAAAACAAGAATCTTTCCTCCCTTGAGGAGAAGGCATTTATGAAAGACTCTGGTTTCTAACAAGCAGCTGGGTGAAGGAATCATGGTGTCAGTATTTTAGGGAAGTCTGAAGAAAGAATGTGATCATAAATATTAAAAGTTAAAGAGAAGGAACACTTTCAGATTACCTTTTGATTATCTTTTATAGAGCAATTTCATTTGAGTGTTGGAGTAGGAACTCTTCTTGTATATAGTGCTTTCTATTACTTGATGTACATTTGGAAGCATGCTACCAGTACAATGTTTCATTTTTTGTAACATAAGACTAAAAGACAAAAATACATTAATGCCTTTAGGTCTTTTATTTGCCTGCTCATAACAAAGATAAAATTGAATGAAGCATTTGATACCACTACTTGAAAAGTCAAGTCAAATTAAACAGAAATATTTTATATTTACATATGGTGTTGGGGTTGTTCATAATTATGTACAAATAACTGGTTTTGCCAGTTATTTGTATAATATGTTCCTTAAAATCGTAAGCTATAGCCTAGCAAATAGTTGTCTTTCACCTATTTAATATGTAAACTCCTTTAGCCTATTTATTTGTATAAAGTATGTATAAAAAATGACCCTAAGATGTTACTGTTGTGCACTTTTCAAAATTATTGCCATTTTATGTAAATCATTTCAGGTTTTAAGGAAGTAAGTGATCATTCAAAAGACACAGAGAGCTATGAATATGACTTGATAGGAGTGACTGTTCATACAGGAACGGCAGATGGTGGGCACTATTATAGCTTCATCAGAGATATAGTCAACCCACATGCTTACAAAAACAATAAATGGTGAGTTTTAAATGTTTTCTTCTTTGAATTTTCAAAACCTATTTTTTCTCTCTTTTTTAGTTCATAGTAGTTTTCAGATATATTTACAGTTTTTAGTCTTCTAAAACTTCCTGTAAAGTTAGAAAAGAGACAGAATTATTATTACTTTTTGTTTGCAGTACTTGGGAGTTGAACCCAGTACCTTGCACATTCTTTGCTAGTACTCTGCAAGTAGGTCCACCCCTCAGCACATTTTTTAGTTTTTATCTTGAGTCAATGTCTCACTAAGTTTTGAGTCTAACCTCAAACTCGAAATCCTCTTGATTCTACCTCCCAACTTGCTGGGATCATAGGTGTATACTATGATACTTAGCAAGAGATGGAATTCTTAAATGACAATCACTTTTAAATGAATACTAAACATGTAGGCCTCTCAGTCCTTAAGAATTTGATGGATGCTTTACTCAGAAAAAAGGAACACACAGACTTTTGCAGACAACCTTAAGAAATTCATAAGCAAAATTGTGTTTCCCAAATCTTACCTTAGCTGTTCATTCAGGAGCTATTTACTGAATAACATTTATAGGGTGGTCATAAAGTCCTTCGTATGCCAATAAGAGGTTATCTGTGTGCATACTTCTCTCTCTTCACTTTTCTTCCCTCCTTTGTATGCCTTTTGACACCCCCACACATTTTATTTTTATTATCTTTTATCAAGCTAACAATTGGAAGTTATTAGATCAGTCCCTAATAGCAGTTTTTTGGTCTTCAGATGTACTTGGGAATGGTCTCTTATATAGGGACTGTTTGTGTGCCTAGGTACTGTCTAGGATGTTGTGGGTGATATTGCTTTGAACAAAATACACAATTATTCATTGATCTTCACCTAAAATAGTTTCATTCAGCTGTTAATTCTCACTCATTTAGCCAGTATGTCCATGGTGTCTTTTGCTTTTCTTATCCATTTTAATATATTTCCATAAGTATATTTTGACTCTTTTTGTTCATGCATTTTGAAGAAGGATTCTTTCTTTTTTTTTTTTTTTTCCGGTATTGGGGGTTGAACTCAGAGCCTTGTGCCTGTGTGTTTTGCAAGTGTTGGACCACTGAGCTGTGCTCTCTGCCCATTTTTTTTACTTTTTGAGACAGGGTCTTGCTAAATTAGACAGGCTGCCTCTGGTCTCGAACTTGTGATCCTCCCGCCTCCACCTCCTGAGCTGCTAGTATTACAGGCGTGTGTCACAGCGCCTAGCAAGGATTCATATTTTTAAAGATTCTTACATCTCTTAATGTTTCCTGTCTAACAGGGTTGTTGTATTGTTGTTTTTGTCTTTCCTTTCCTTTCCTTTTTTTTTTTTTTTGCAGTACTAGGTGGCTATGGGAGAAGGATGTGGCATTCCACTCTCAAAAGAATCCCAAAACAGCGCCGGGCACGGTGGTGGATGCCTGTAATCCCAGCTGCTCTGGAGGCAGAGGTGGGAGGATCGCAAGTTCGAGACCAGAGGCAGTCTGTGTAACTTAGCGAGATCCTGTCTCAAAAAGTTAAAAAAAAAAAAAAAGGGAGGGGGCGCAGC
>VMDO01005821.1:0-41551 GCA_007922755.1 Pedetes capensis | reverse complement strand
ATTAAATTATGTGGGCTGCCTCTGGTCTCCAACTTGTGGTTCTCTTGCCTCCATCTTTAAATTGCTGGGGTTACAGATGTGTACCACCAAGCCTGGCTCCGTGTAATAGTTGCACACATTATCTTTAAGCAAACCTACTGTTTCTTATTTTTGTTAATTTTAGGTTGTAAATGGATCCATCATATTCCTCCTCTCCCCCTCCCCCAGCCCCCGTGTCTGTGTGTCTGTCTGTCTCTTTCTTTTTGCTTTTTTTTTTTTTTTCCTAGTACTGGGGAGTTGAACCTAGAGCTTAACGTGTGCTTTGCACTCTGAGCTGCAACTCCAGCCCATTTTTTTACTTTTTATTTTGAGACAAGGTCTTGTTAAGTTACTACTGCCTCTGGCCTTGAACTTTTAATCCCCTTGCCTTAGCCTCTCAAATCACTGGGATTATAGGGATGCGCCACTGCGCCCAGGGGATTATTTTTTCTTCTTTTGCCTTACCAGGGTTCAAACCTAGCACCTCATGCATGCTAGGCAAGTAGTCCATCACTGAGCTGCATTTCTAGCTCAGTCAATCAGATTTTGAGCTGGTTGTGACTTTATAAAATTATATTCCGAGCTGGGCAAGGTAGCGCACACCTGTTATCCCAGCAGCTCGGCAGGCGGAGGCAGGAGGATTGCATAGTCGAGACCAGAGGCAGTCTGCGTAATTTAGCAAGACCCTGTCTCAAAAAAAGTAAAAACAACAAAAAAAGGCTAGAGATGGGTCTCAGTGGTCCAGCACTTGCAAAGCATACAAGCACAAGGCCCTGGGTTCAACCCCCAGTACCACAAAAATAAATAAATAAATAAATAAATAAATAAATAAATAAATAAAATAAAATAAAAAATAAAATTATATTCGCAATTTCTAGCAGATTATTGAGTTGTAAAAGCAATACCCTGTTAGAATTTACCTCATGAATATTTACCTTGATCAATATTTGTAATATATCAGTATATAAAGATTTTGAAACTAATATGCAAAATACAGAGATCTTCAGTATATACATACTTGATTGGTATCATATGCTCTATTTTAGGTATCTTTTTAATGATGCTGAGGTAAAACCTTTTGATTCTGCTCAACTTGCCTCTGAGTGTTTTGGTGGTGAGATGACGGTAAGTTTCACTCAGAAATTGTTGATAGTTTGTGACTTTCAAAGTATCAAAATTTAATAGCAGGGTCACTTAATTTTTTTTATAATTGCTATTATTAAATCTAAAATTCATTATTTATTGGAAGTTTAGTATATTCACTGTATACACTAGACACTAAAAAATAGTTTAAAATGCTATTTCTGCCTTTCAGCCACATTCTGATAAAAGGTAATGTCAGTGGTGGTGCAGCACAGGGTTGCAGCTCAGAGTTGCCACCTAGCCTGAGGAGTTACTCTAGTTGGGACCTCTACTCACGTTAAGGGGGAGTCCTTGGCTTCATTGCAGAAAAGAATTTTAGGATAAGTTAGAGTAAAACAAAGTTACACAGTTTTTTATTAAGTATATGCTTTAGAGTACATGTGGGCACTCAGATACACATCCAAGACACAAAAGAAGAGGCCCTTGACACTTGTTCCCTCCAGTTTTGTTAAACCTTGGGCACGCCCTGTGTGATGTCAGTCCTGGACCTCCAACTCTGGGTGCCTAGGATGATGTTAGCCTCAGGCTCTACCCAAAAGTACCAATAAGATGGAAAGAAGTTCCATTGTTTAGGTTTTCTATGGGAGGAACTTCCCTTCAGTTAAATGAGATTATAAAGTGATTCAGGAGGTGCATTGTATAGGATTAAGAAAAAGAGTCATAAGGGGGTTGCCTGGGTGTGTCTCAAAGAAGCACAGAATTTCAGAGGGGAAAGCAAGGTCAACCCCAAAAAGTGTATACATTTTGACCCAAAGCATGGTTTATTGCTATTTTAACATTTTTATTATTTAAAATATCTCTCAAAAATAAAATCTGCATGCAGGCAGTCCACACAACAGTTTTTTGGTAGTTGTGTTAAAGTTTTTGATTCTCAGCTGGTGAGGTCCAAACCAAATCATGAGATGAAAGCTCTTTGCCTTTCCATGTCCCCTAGATTTCCCTGTCTTTCTATCTTGCCTTGGTAAGACTTAGAAATAAAAAGCTAAATAATAGTACAGATATTGAATTACAATGCCATGAGAATCATGATTGAACATGTTCTTTACTCAATGAATTCTGTGGGATTAGAGCAAAAAGAATTTACCCTTTATTAATGTAATCTAAAAAATGTTGCATAAAGAAGTGGCTTGAGCTGAAATTTAATAAATTGTACCTTTTAGTGCCTTTTATAAAGTAGCAGCAACCTGGTTAACACTAGTTACAGGATAGAAAAGACAGCTTTGTTAAGTAATTTACAGTAAGACATTGAACAATATTTTATCCCAGTACAGTACTAATTTCCTGAAAAATGTTTTTAACAATCCTATCGGACTAGAAGTATTGCTTAGATAGCATACTTGTTAAGAATTTATGAGGACCTGAGTGTCATTCCCACCATTGCAATATAAAGAAACAAGCACACACACACAAACAAAAAAACTTGATTCTCACAAGTATTAGGAATTTCCATTTCATGAATAAGCCTAGATAATTTTTTTTAATTTAAAAAACGTGTGTATTGCACAATAACTTTTCTAGATATAAACATTCTACATTTTAATGAAAGTCTTCCTCATTACTTCTTGGTGTTCTTGACTACTGTTCTGAATGGAAAAATAGTCCAATTACTAACAATTTGGAAATGGGTGTTGTTGTTGTTGTTGTTAGGTGCCATCGAGTCGGTATCCGACTCATAGTGACCCTCTGTACAACAGGGGAAACACTATTGTCAGTGCTTCTCTGCTGTTCATAGGGTTTTCAATGGCAGATTGATTTTTGGGAGGGGGTTGCCAGGTCCTTCTCCCATTGGAAATGGGTAGAAAAAGGAAATAAATATTTATTTTACGTTCTATTACTAAAACAAATGCATGCCTACACGTTATTCCTAGGACATTTTCTTTAAAAAAAAATTTTTTTTAAAGAATAGAGAAGAAAAAGAAACAAGTTAATTGCAAGTCTCTTCTCTTAAAAGGTAGTGTTTCAAATTGTGCGCTGATTCTTTTACGTATTTTTGGCAAAGCACCTTGAAAAATGTTTTGAGTCTTTCTTTTCAAAAACTTCTGCCTCTGACTCTTAACCCTTACCTTGCCCATAATGCTACTTGTCTGTTTCCCTTTTTAAAATTGTTTTCATCTTCTTTGTCGTCACATCTAGAGTTCTCTAGAATTATCACTAGAACCTTCATTTTCCTGCTGATTAGGAGGTAACCCTTAAATTAACAGAAGCCCCACCGTTGAACTCTTAATATTCTGCATGTGCAATTGCCTTCATGTCAAAGGGCTGATCTTCTTCATTTATCATATGATCTATCTGCTTTTATTTAAATCTCATCTCTCCTCTGTTTCCCATACCTTCCCTGTCGCTTCTTTTTTGAGGTACTTGAAAGTTAAACACAGAAATTTGCTCATACTTTGCAAGTGCTCTACCACTAGACTGTACCTCCAGCCTGTTTCTTTATTTTTTTTATTAAGACAAAGTCTTGCTAAATTACAGAATGCCTCTGGCCTTGAACTTGGAAATACTCCAGCTTCATCTTCCAAATCACTGGGATTATAGGTGTGAGCCAATGTACTGGCTAATCTCATCTTTTTTTTTTTTTTTTTTTTTTTTTTGCGGTACTGGGGGTTGAACCCAGGGCCTCGCGCCTGCATGCTCTGCAAGTGCTGGACCACTGAGCTGCACCCCCAGCCCATTATTTTTGACTTTTTGAGACAGGGTCTCGCTAAATTACAGATTGCCTTTGGTCTTGAACTTGCGATCCTCCTGCCTCTGCCTCCGGAGCCACTGGGATTATAGGCGTGCGCCACCACGCCTGGCAATCTCATCATTTCTTAAGACTAATGCCGCCTGGGCACAATGGCACATGCCTGTCGTCGTAGTACTCAGGAAGCTGAGGCAAGAGAATCACTGCAAGTTCAAGGCCAATCTGGATTGCATATAAAGTTCCAGACCTCCTGAGGCTGCATAGTGAGACCCTGACTCAAACCAAACAAAAAAACTAAGACTTTTTTCTGATACTACTTTCTCTGTTATTCATCAGTTGTATTCCTTCCATATGCACTGACAAATACATTTCATGTACAAAAAGTTATTTATAGTTTTGAGGCTCAACATTTTGTTTTTGAAGAATTGGTGGAATTATGTATGGATAGTGCTTTGAGGTCTCTAAGTTAAAACTTTATGAAGTATTTCAGTACTCTGCTTTTCTTATCTATAATGTGGCTAGAAATACACATATTTTAAATTTGGTGTTTATTTCCACTTACCACATTTACAAAAGTTAGACCCAGACCAATTATTTCCTTGCCACACTTTCATTTGTTTTCTTTTGTTACAGTAACCTGTCTTAATTTTATGGTATTCAACATCTAACAAAATGTACCAAATATGATGTTACGATATACTGGCCAAATAAAGTTTTTATGAATGCAATATTATTTGAAAACTCTTTACAAAATTACTTTGAAGTATTAAGTAGATGTTTATAAAATAATTTATACATAAGTATGGCTGAGTAGGGCTGGGATTTGGCTCAGTGGGTAGAGCGCTGCGCTGCAGTCTCTGAGGTCCCGAGTTCAATTCCCAGCACCGCAAAAATGGGAGAGGGGCCTGGCAATCCACTCCCAAGGCAATCCCGAAACAGTCAGCCATTGAAAACCCTATGAGGGTCGCTATGAGTCGGATGCCAACTCGACGGCACCTAACAACAACAACAACATGGCTGAGTAAATCCAGTTTTTAAGAAAATAATTTTATTTTTAAACAGACGAAGACCTACGATTCTGTTACAGATAAATTTATGGACTTCTCCTTTGAAAAGGTAATAATTTCTTTCATATATTATAATTTTACATTGTTTTCTTTCTTTCAAATTGTATAATTTTAAAATTATGCCTCATCAAAATGAAAATATACTTTTTTTCTGGCCTCTTAAAGACACACAGTGCATATATGCTGTTTTATAAACGCATCGAACCAGAAGAAGAAAATGGCAGAGAGTACAAATTTGATGTTTCGTCAGAGTTACTGGAGGTATAAGTTAACTTGACTTTAGTAACAGTTTAAAATTTTAAGTATTTGTGCAAGAAATACTACCATATAAGAACAGGCTATGTAACATTAAGATCTGTAATCCCAAGGAGATCTTAAAAGTATTTAAAAGTAGTCATGCTAATACAAACAAAGAGAGGTGAACAAAAAGTGAATGAGATTAAAAGGAGTGGAAAACAAGTATCAGTAAAAGTGAAAAAGAATTAGAAAGTTGGAAGGATTGATGGAACCAGGGGGAGCTGACAGTAACTTGTGTGATTGGTAATGTTCTGTTTCTTTGATTGGGTCATAGGCTTGCAAATGTTTCATCTGTTATACTCCATGATATAGAATCATAGTAGTGCATTTGAAGGAATTTGAAATGTATTTTATTTATTAAAAGGTACATAGATGCCAGCTGCCGTAGCACATAACTCTAATCCCAGCATTTAAGCAGCTGAGACTGGAGAATTGCAAGTTAGAAAACTGCTTGAGCCCAGGAGTTCAAGGGTAGTCTGGGCAATATAGCAAGACCCCATCTCAAAAAAAAAAAAAAAAAAAAGTATAGCAAGTTCCCTAAGAAGTACAGAGCTAGCCAGGCATGGTGGTACACACATGTAATCCCAGAGACTTGGGAGATGGAGGCAGGAGAATTGCAAGTTTGAAGCTGGAAGCAGCCTGCATAACTTTAGCGATACCCTGTTTAAATAAAAATAAAAAGAGTCTCAGTGGTAGAGCGCAGGGCCCTGGGTTCAGCCCCTTAGTACCACCGAAAAAAAAGGACAGAGCTTATTAGAATGTTTAGAAGCTAAAAGATTATGTGTGTGGCTATAGTGTTTAGCAAGTTGAAGTAAGAGTGGCCCAAGATGAATTTGGACAATTATATAGAAAATAGCTAGGGAAGGTCTGAAAATGGAGTACAGTAATTTCACATTTAAACATATACCATTTTGGCTTTAAACACATTGTGTGAATAAAATATTAAAAAGACCATCAAAACACGAGATGAATGTTTCTGGAGTGGAACTTAAAGCACTGTCTATGGTGAAAACCAATAGGAGACTACCAGGCTTTAAGTCCAGAATCAGATAATGATGACAAAGAGTGAGGCTGTCATGGGGTAAAGATGTTAAAAATTATGACATTGGATCTAGAACTCAGCTTATAGCTTGAAGTAAGAAATTTGGAATGGGGCTCTCTTGCTATAAAAAGGCATTGCAAGAAATGAGCAGAGTCCTATCAGACTGTCCTCAGGACTGCAGCTTAATAGAAAGCCAGGATCTGCTCAAGAACCATGAAGCAAGCAGTTTAGTGACAAACCTTTGATTTCCCAGATATCGCCTTGGGGCAGTAGCCTTAATATAAAACCCCTCAGTAGGATGGGGAGACAAATATATGTAGTTGGAAACCTTTAAATGAAGCTACTGTCTCAAATTCCAGAACACAGAGAGAAGTGCAGTGCTAAGAAGGGCAACCAGTAATACCAATAGTCAGAATATTTTTTGTTGTTGGAGCTGGAGACCAAACCCAACGCCTCATGCATGCTGTGCCAAGTATTCTACCAACTGAGCTAAATTTCTAGTACCAGAATATAGATTGGTTTTAGATAAAAATAATTCTGTGGGACCAGGGTTATAGCTCAGTGGTAGAGTTAGCATGCACAAGAACTTGGGTTCAATCTCTAGCACTAAAAATAATAATAATTTTATGGGACTGTGTTGTAAAGCCTTGGAGCATGCTTGGGGTATTCTAAGAAATAAAGGAACACAAAAATAGTGTAATCCTACTGGTCTAATGACAGAAATAATTTTTCATATGTTTTAGAGTATACAGAGAAAGCACATTTCATTTAGGTCTGCCAAAATGACTTTTGTTTTTGTTTTTGCCAACTTTTAAGCATAATCCTTTCTCTTACAACCTATTATCAAAATGCAACTTGACTTATGTCTTCATTTATATTTGCTCTTCAGACACATAGGATTTCAGAAAATTCTTACTCATAATCTTTATAATACATTAAAAACCCACAGTTACTCGAAGTAACATAAACAATAAAAGTAGACTTTAATAACTACTTTTCTATTCTTTATACTTGAGAAAAGCAGTATGAATTTTAAGTGCATTTATGTTGTTTCTTTTATGGTTTTTCAGAACTTTTTTTGTCTAATGAAAATATTGGTAAAAAATGAAATGAAATACCTTCTGATATCTAATGTTAACATTTTTTCTTTAGTGGATTTGGCATGATAATATGCAGTTTCTTCAAGACAAAAACATTTTTGAGCACACGTATTTTGGGTAAGTTAGATAAATTTAGTAGTAGATTTTTTAGTTTTTTAAAAAATGTCTTTTATAAGAATTTTAAGTTATTCTTTTTAAATTCTAGGTTTATGTGGCAGTTGTGTAGTTGTATTCCAAGTACATTACCAGATCCTAAAGCTGTATCCCTAATGACAGCAAAGGTAATATATAAATTTAGCTAACTTTGTCAAACTTACTACTTTAAAATAATCCAGCCAGATGTGATAGTGCACACCTGTAATCCCAGCACTTAGGAGGCAGAGGCAGAGGCAGGAGGATCATCTGGTCTACATAGCGAAACCCTGTCTCAAAAAAAAAAAAGAAAAGAAAAGAAAAGAAAAGAAGAAAAAAAAAAAAACAGAAAAGAAAAAAAAAGTAATTAATTAGATAAAATTAAGTAATTGAACCTTTTTTGCTTAATTGTATCTTTTCTTACAGTTAAGCACTTCCTTTGTCCTAGAGACATTTATTCATTCAAAAGAGAAGGTATGTGTTTTATTTTTTGAATTTTTTTTTGTATGTATTTATCAGTTACCTTTTGGTTGCTGTTATCTTTGGCTCAAATATCCCTATGCCTTGACTGACTTCTTTCTTTTCCTTTTTTAAGCCCACAATGCTTCAGTGGATTGAACTACTGACCAAACAGTTTAATAATAGTCAGGCAGCTTGTGAGGTGAGGTGAATAATTTAAAAACTGATGTATTGCTTAAGAGTCTCTTTCTGTTTTAAAGTTTTCTTTTTATTTTTTAATTGAGATGCTATAGCAAAATTATTTTCATCTATTATAAATCATAAGCCACCCAATGTAAGTTGCTCCTAATGTCGTTTGATGGCTGAGTTGTAAGTTATGTATCAGATCCATTACAGATTAAATGATTATTATTTTAAAATCCTTAGAGTTTTACTCCTCCTGTTATAGAAAGATAAAATACAGAAATTTAAAATACTCTTCAAAGTTTTTTGTTTGATTTGTTTACTTTTTTGGTGGTGCTGGGTATTAAACCCAGGGCCTTACACATGCTAGACAAGTATTCTACCACTGAGCTAAACTCCCAGCTCCAGGTATTTCTTAACCACTTTTTTTTGGTTTGATTTGCTTTCCAGCTTTATTGAGATATAATTTATAAATAAAAATTGTACATATTCAAGGTGTGATAATTTGATAAACTTATACATTGTGAACTATTTACTACAATCAAATTAATAAATCCATCAACACTTAGATACCATTTGTATATGTGAGTGAAAACACAGATCTACTCTCAAAATTTCAAATAAACAGTACAGTCTTACTAACTGTAGTTAATGATGCTGTATGTAATGCCAGAATGTATTCATCTTACAATTGAAACTCTGTATCCTTTGGCCAAAATCTCCTCATTTTCCCTACCTCTCTTAATTGATTTAAAATGTTATTAGAAAATATTATCCTCCCCCCAAAAAAAACCCCTATATACCCCACTGGATTCATTTATGTTCAGTTTTATTTCCCCCCCATTTTAAGAGAAGTGCAACCCAAAAGATAATCTACTCATATAATAGCAATCATATTGCCATATTAATATAATAATTTTCTATTAGCAACCAAAGAGGTGTAGAATTTCCTGGGAGTACAAATCTTAGAATTTCCAGAGTTGGGAAATAGCACCATAGGGAGCAAAAGATGAAATTAGTTTAAGACTTTTTACTTAAGGCCAGGCACAGTTGCTCACACCTGCAATCCCAGTGACTTGAGAGGCAGAATACAGGAGGATCTCAAGTTCAAGACCAGGGGCAGCCTGCATAATTTAGTGAGGCCCTGTCTCAAAAAATAATAAAATGAGTGAGAGTATGGCTCAGTGGTACAGTACTTGCAAAGCATGAAAGCACAAGCTCCTGGGTTCAACCCTCAGCACTGCTGAGGGTGTATATATATATATATATATATATATATATGTACATATATATATATATATATATATTTTTTTTTTTTTTAACTTAGAAGGTCATTTATCTTGTAGTGGCAGAGTCAGGGAACCTGATCATTGAAATTTAGTACGCAAAGGTATAATTTTTTACAACTTTGTAGTGAAACATTAGAAACAAATACAAAAGTAGAACATCATAGTGAACTCTCCAGTACATACTATCCAACTTCAACAAATAATATCTTTTCATTATTATTTCATCTATTCCTAGCCCCCATGCCTTTTTTTCAGCTGAAACGTTTTAAAGCAAACTCAGAGATCATATCTTGTGTCTATAAACACTCAAGTCTGTATTTCTAGCAGATGAGAACTTCAAAATAAGTATAACCATAATTCCATTTACTCCTAGTAAAATTAGAAATGATCCTTTATGTCATCTTATACCCATTCTGTGTTTATTTTTCTCTATTCCAAAAGTGTGTTGTCAGTTGATTGAATTAGAGTCCAAGCAAGATCTGTGTTTTTCATTTGTTTCTTAAATGTATTTTCATCTATCACAATTACTTTCTTTTTTTTTTTCCTCCATGAAATTTTGTATCATCTATTCTTCAGGACATTCCATATGTTAGATTTGACTGAATTTTCCCCTCTCTCATTATAGCTATTGGAGATATCTAGAGCAATAATTACATCACAGTTTATTTTTCAACAGAAGGAAAAGGACTTATACTTAGATCATATTATCAATAGGGCCAAGAGATTCCACAGTTCGACATTTATAAGGACAAAGAGGAAAATGGCTGTCCATTTTATTATGATAAATAGCTCAGATTCCCCTTATGTAGATTGTGTCCTATAATGTAGGTGACATCTGTGGAATTGTGTGATGAGGTGATTCATATTATTTTAGATAAAAGATTTTGTAACAATTAGAGAAGACATTTTGCTAGGAAAAAGTAATTCAATTGAAGCATCAAGTAGAAGTAAAATCCTTATGTGATTTTTGTCTCCTTTAACGAGTATTGGTTGAATATTACATCATTCTCTATTTTCTTACAGTGGTTTTTAGACCGAATGGCTGATGATGACTGGTGGCCAATGCAGATACTAATTAAGTGTCCTAATCAAATAGTGAGACAGGTAAGGGAAGATGGATTTGAAAAAACCTGCTTGACAAAGAAGTGGCTTTCAATTTAATTTTTCTGGATTTTCTTGTGAATACTCTTAACCTAGCATTGAAAATACTTTGAAAAGATCTATCCCCTATCCAAAAAAATTGTACAGCTGTTTTGATTAGCCTCTTTTAACATCAGTTATCACTCTAATCAAGGGATTAAAATTAATGAACATTTCCTATGTATAACAAGATAAGCTATAAGTACCAAATTCTTTTGCACATTCTTAGATATTCTAGCCATGATAGGGTACTGTAATGACCTGGAAATTTAAATGAATAGGATGTAACTCATTTCTGTGACAAGGTCTGAATTGTCACATGGATCAATTTGCTTTCTTTAACATCATTGAGAAAATTACACAATGAAAATTTAAATATTGCTTTATAGTTGCTTATGATAGAAAAGAAAAAGTTTAATCTGAATTGTGCCACTTTCTAGTTGTTATTGAAATAGAATTCTTATACTGTCACCCAAACCTTTCAAAGTGTAAAATTTGGTGGTTTTTAGTATTGTCGGAAAGTTGGTAACCATAACCTCTATCTAATTTTAGTCATTCATGACTCCAGAAAGAACGCACATTACCATTAATAGTCACTCCCTATTTTATCCTCTTCTTTTTCGTCAACGCCTGACAACTAATCTATTTTTTATCTCTATAGATTTGTCTGTTTTGATATTTTATATGAATGGAATCATACAATATGAACTCCTTTGCAACTTGCTGCTTTGATTTAATAATCTTTTTAGGATTTGTAGCATGTATCCATTGTAGCATGTATCCATACTTTTTTTTTTTTTTTTTTTTGCCAAGTAATATTCCATTGAATGGATACAGCACATTTGTTGATTATTAGTTGATGAACATTTGAGATGTTTCTACTTTTTGGCTTTTTGGTTTTGTTTCATTTTGTTTTGTTTTTGCAGTACCAAGGGACTGAACCCAGAGCCTTGCACATACTTTGCAAGTGCTCTACCACTGGCCTGCACCTCAGCCCCTTTTTTTCTTTCTTTCTTTTCTTTTTTTCTTTTTTCTTTTTTTTTTTGTGAGACAGAGTCTTGCTAAGTTTTGCAGGCTGCTGTTGGCCTCAAACCTGCAATCCTCCTGCCTCTGCCTCCCTAATCACTGGAATTATTTGTGTGCATATACATAGCCACCAAGCTCCTTATGGCTATTTTGAATACTGATATAAATGTTTGTGCACAAGTTTTTATTTGGACATATGGTATATACTTCAGGTATATATTTAAAAGTAGAATTGCTCAGTGTTGTTGTTAGGTGCCATTGAGTTGGGTCCGACTCGTGGCAACCCTATGTACAGCAGAATGAAACACTCCCCAGTTCTGTGCCAGGCACATGATCCTATTTATATTTAAGCCCATTGTTGCGGACACTGTGTCAATCCATCTAGTGGAGAATTTTCCTTTTCTTCTTTGGCCTGCCACTCTCCCAAACATGATGTCCTTCTCCAGGGATTGGTCAATGATGTAGTCACTTTTATATTTAGTGTTTTCAGTTCTACCAAACTATTTTTCTTAGTTACCATTTTACATGGTTTCCAGTGATGTATGAAGTTTCCATTTTCATCATATCTTCTCCAACAGTTGCTATCATTTTTTGTTTTAGCCATGCAGGTAGGTTTGAAGTAGTATCTCTGTGGTTTTGGTATACATTTCTCTAATAATTAATGTTGAACTTTTTTTTTTTTTTTTTTTTTGGAGACAGGGTCTTCCTGTGTAGCCCAGGATGACCTAGAACTCAATGTGTAGTCCAGGTTGGCCTCACACTTGTGTCAATCCTCCTACCTCTGCCTCCCAAGTACTGGGATCAAAGGCATGCAGACCCAGCTTAATGCTGAACATCTTTCCATGTGTTTATTTACCATTTTTATATTTTTCTTAGAGAATCACCAGCCATTTTTAATCCATGTTTCTTTTGTTTAACTTAAATCATATTTCTTTCTTTGAACCATTGATTCTCTAATAAGCACATACCCTGTACTTTTCCCCTCTGCCCAACCAGTACTAGGGGGTTGAACCCAGGGCCTCACACATGCTAGGTACATGCTCTACCACTGAGCTCTGCACCCTTAGCCTCATTTTTATTTTTTATTTTGAGGCAGGGTCTTGCTAAGTTGGGTAAACTGTCTCTGGACGCAAACTTGCAATCCTCCTGCCTCAACCTCCCAAATCACTGGAATTATAGGCATGTGCCACCTCCATACCCCCTTTTATATTTTATTTCAAAACAGGGTCTTACTAAGTTGCACAGGCTCTGTCTGGCCTCAAATTCACTAATACTGTCTCAGCCTTCCGAGTCACTGAGGTTGTAGGCATGTGCCATGGTGCCCAGTTCCCACTTTGCTTTTCTGAAGAAGGTAGATGTTATATTTTCCTTTTCTCTGTATCTCCACCAGCTAAGAAGGTTTAGTGAAGCTTTGGTTTTGGCAATTGCATTGCTGAAAGCAACAGTTTGTCACACTGTGCACCCCCTACCTACTGTCATAACAGTGTCTATATATTTTTCTTTTGCATTAGTTGTTGTTGTTGTTGTTGTTAGGTGCTGTCGAGTCGGTATCCGACTCATAGCGGCCCTCATGGGGTTTTCAATGGCTGGCTGTTTCGGGATTGCCTTGGGAGTGGATTGCCAGGTCCTTCTCCCATTTTTGTGGTGCTGGGAATCGAACTCGGGACCTCAGAGACTGCAGCGCCGTGCTCTACCAACTGAGCTAAATCTTTGCATTAGAAGGGGGTTGAGTCCAGAGACTCACACATGCTTTTCCAAGCACTCTACCACTGAGCTGCATCCCCAGCCCCTTTTTTACTTTTTGAGACAGGGTCTTACTAAGTTACTCAGGCTGCTTCTATCCTTGAACTTGCAATCTTCCTGCCTCTGCTTCCTGAGTCACCAGGATTACGGGTGTGCCCCACTGCACTTGGCTCTATAAATTTTTACTTTATTTTTTTGTAATTGGGGATTGAACCTAGGGCCTTGCACATGCTAAGTACATGCTCTACCACTGAGCTATAACCCTAGCCCCTGAATGTTGTATTGTTATTTTTAGGACAAGCCCTCACTGTATAGCTTAGACAGGCCTGAAGCCCATGGTCCTCTTGCCTCTGCCTCCTGAGTTCTGGGATTACAGGCGTGCCACGATGCCCCACATATATGGTAAATTTTTGTATCTAATATGAGTTGGGTTTTAAGTCTTTATATTGTTATGTTTATAGATGTTTCAGCGTTTGTGTATCCATGTGATCCAGAGATTGAGACCTGTGCATGCTCATCTCTATCTGCAGCCAGGAATGGAAGATGGGTAAGAAGTACTTTTGAATATTTAATTGTAAGTTTTTTTATGATCTTTAGAAAATAAAGTATTTTTAAGTGTCCACAGAGATATATGAGATATGATCAAAAGAAATATGGTGAATGTTTAAATTAAGAAAATAGCAAACCTTATTACAGTAAAAGACACTTTGCCATTAACCCCCCTCAAAGTGCTCCCCGTGGTGTTAAACACACTTATCCCATCATTCTTGCCACTTTCTGAAGCAGCTCTAGAGGTCCTCTTTTGTGTCTTTAGTTGTGCCCTCATGGCTGCTTCAAGATTTCCTGCATTATTTCAAATCATTTACCTTTCACAGTCATTTTGACTTTGGGGAGGAGCCAGCAGTCACATGGTACTTTGTTGTTGTTGTTAGGTGCCGTCGCGTCGGTATCCGACTCATAGCGACCCTCTGTACAACAGGGGAAACACTATTGCCAGTGCTTCTCTGCTGTTCATAGGATTTTCAATGGCAGATTAATTTTTGGGAGGGGGTTGCCAGGTCCTTCTCCCAAGCCTACAGCTTCTGGTGTTCCCAGGCGGTCTCCCATCCAGGTACTAACCAGGCCCAACCCTGCTTAGCTTCCGAGATCTGACGGGATCGGATGACACAGGGCTACAGCTGCAGGCACATGGTACTAGATGTGATAAATAACATAGGTGAAGACACCATAACATTTTTATTTGACACAAATTGCTGTATTAGAAGCTGTGTGTGACAGAGTATTGTCATGATGACGGATGAAACTTAAAGACACTTATGAAAGAAAATTTCCAGTAAAGCTTCAGAAAGTGGCAAGAATAATGGGGTAAGTGTGTTTTAAGCCACGGGGAATATTTTGAATGGGATTAATGACTATGTGTCAGCTGGGCATGGTTGGCTCATGTCTATAATCCCAGCGATTTGGGAGGCAGAGGCAGGAAGATTGCAGTTTCCAAGCCACAGGCAGTCTGCGTAACTTAGTGAGACTCTGTCTCAACATAAAAAATGGACTGGGGGTGCAGTCCCATGGTAGAGCACTTGCAAAGTATGTATCAGGCCCTAGGTTCCACCCCCAAGTACTGCAAAAAAAAATAATAATAAAAGGCAATGTGTCGTTTACTGTAATTTTTTTTTTAAATTTAAACATTCACCATAGTTTTTGATCATACCACATATTTAGGTTGTTTTGTTTAAAATTTATCTGATGTAGTACAAATCAAGAAGGGAGGGATTATTTTTGTTCTATTTTTGGGTTAAGTACATCAGCAAAATCCTTTGCAAATAATCATGGCTTAGTCTTTCTATTTGAATTTATTTTTTAGTCACAATAATTGGAGTATAAGTTCTTATTGCAGTTTATATTCATTATTACAAAAATAATGGATGTAAATTTAGGGTTTTAAAAATATTTTTTCCTCTCAGAAAGGCTCTATTCTTAGACTTCGTGTGTTATCTAATGTAAATTTAATTGTCTTTTCAGGTCAGATGATATGGATGCCTCAGTAGATGATATTGGTGGTCGTTCATGTGTCACTCGATTTGTGAGAACTCTGTTATTAATTATGGAACATGGTGTAAAGCCTCACAGTAAACATCTTACAGAGTATTTTGCCTTCCTTTACGAGTTTGCCAAAATGGGTGAAGAAGAGGTTGGGCTAAATCTTGTTTATTTCTTGGATTATGTACCTATTTTGGGTATTTGACATTTGATTGTTTTTAATTTCAAATTTTAAATCGATTCTTTTTAGAGCCAGTTTTTGCTTTCATTGCAAGCCATATCGACAATGGTACATTTTTACATGGGAACCAAAGGACCTGAAAATGTAAGTATAGTTCTGTCCTATATCAGGGATATAGAGGCCCTTTTTCCAATAGTTTACATCATACAAAGTCATGAGATACTAGAATTGTTTAAAATCTCTATCCTCTTTAATGGATGTAGCAAGCAGAGAAACAATTGATTAGCAAGTTTATTGTTCTTTTAAATACTAGAGGATTGAACCCAGGGCCTCACTGATGCTAGGCCTGTGCTCTACCACTGAGCTGCACCTTCATCCCCTTTTTTGTTTTTTTACATCGAGACAGGGTCTCTCTAAGTTGCACAGGCTGCCTCTGTCCTCTACCTTGCTATTCTGTATCATCCTCCTGTCGCTGGGATTATAGGAATATACCACAGCCCTCAGCTTGATTAATAAGTATCCCTGGTAATTCCCTGGAACAAAGCAAATAAACTGAATCAAAGTAGCCTACATTATGGTCTACAGTCTACATTAGGGTCTTATAAGTAATGTATTATTTTGGTGCACATTTTTGGTGGTCATATTTTTTCAGCTCTTTGCTATTAAGTTTGTCAGAGTCTTCCAAAAATTTGAGTAACTTGTCTACTAATAATATTAAAGTATGGCTAGGTGCCATGGTGGACACCTGTAATCCCACTGACTCTAGAGGCTGTGGCAGTAGGATTACAAGTTCAATGCCAGAGACAGCTGTATAGCTTAGATCCTGTCTGAAAATAAAAAATAAAAAAATGTAGCTGGTGGTGTGGGCTCAGCTGTGGACCTCCAAGTGGTACAACAACAACAAAAAAAACAAAGTATGGTATGAATTTTGTGTCATCTTTGACAACCACATTAGATTTCACAATCTATTTGTACTATGTCATTTAACCCTTAACTCTAAGAGACATGTTATTTTTATCTCCATTGTACATAAGAGGTACTTGACATTTAGAAAAGTTCACTTTAGAAGCCAGGTGAGGTAATCCCTGTAATCCCAGCGGCTGGGGAAGCGGAGGCAGGAGGATTGCAAGTTCGAGACCAGAGGCAGGCTGCATAATTAGCAAAACCCTACCTCAAAAAAGTAAAAAATGAGCTGAGGGTGCAGCTCAGTGGTCCAGCACTTGGCAAAGCATCCAAGCTCGAGGCCCTGGATTCAACCCCCAGTACCAGAAAAAAAAGAAAAAGAAAAGTTCACTTTAGTTATGGATCACAGTGAGCTGGGCTTTTATTCATGTGATCAGATTACTGAGCAAAAACTCTTCTAACCATTATACTGTTATATCTCAAAGTATATGGACTGGTATTATCTAATTCCAGCCTATATGACTACCTATTTTGACTGCTTTTCTCTTGCTTTTTTAGATCATAAGATCCTTTTAGTCTCTTGCATTTCAGAGCCCAAGTGAATCTCTCTTTGAAATACCTATTATTTAGATTATCTAGAGACTACAAATAAGAATTTTTTCTTTTATGTGACTGGCATTTTGATTAAATAGGAAAAACTGTTTTATCATCATCATAATTTCTCATCCTGATTAATCATCCAAGTGGATTGCTTACAAAGAAAAAAAAGAAGTTATTAAAGGATCTGTCCCTTTAGTTAAGGTAAATAGTGTTAAGGACCGTTGTTCTTAACAGTTCTGCTAGTTTAGTCTAAAATTGTCCTGAATGTGATTTAGACTGTTTTTTAAGTTAGGGTTATGCCTTTGAGTGATAGTTTTGCATGATACATGCTCCTACCACCATTTACCTGGATAGTTACATGAAATAAAACAGTTGTTCTAAAGATGAACTTAAAGCTAATACCACATTAAAATTGAATTTTGTTCCACTTAGCCTCAAGTTGAAGTATTGTCAGAAGAAGAAGGAGAAGAAGAAGAAGAAGAAGAAGACATACTCTCTCTGGCAGAAGAAAAATACAGGCCAGCTGCCCTTGAAAAGATGATAGCTTTAGTTGCTCTTTTGGTTGAACAATCTCGCTCAGAAAGGTGAAATGTTTCAACATTCAAAATGGTTAAAGCATGTTTGGTTTAATTCTTTTTACCTAATTGTTTTATCACTGTTCAGTTTTTATTACATAAATCTTTTTAAATAATACCAGTATTCATTAACTCTTGTGGCTCAAGAATTTCAGTTCTTTATACCAAAGTCTTATTTCTGAGTCATGTTAGAAATAATCATTGACGAAATCTATAGTAAAATGTCTAGCAAAATTATATGTGCATTCATTCTTCAGCCTATCAATTATACTTGTAGGGATTTGCCCCAAAGTACAGAAAGGTATATGTATTTCTGGGTATGGTGGCATATGCCTGTAATCCCAATGACTTGGAAGGCAGAGTCAGGAGGATCACAGGTTCAAGGCCAGAGGCAGCCTGCATAATTTAGTGAGAACTTTTCAAAGAATAAAAAGTAAAAATTGGGCTAGGGGTGCAGCTCAGTGGTAGAGCACTTGCAAAGGCATATATGAGTCACTGGGTTCAGACCTCTAGTACCACCAGAAAAAAAAAAAGAGAGAGAGAAGCAGCCAAATGTCCATTAAAAGGGGATTAGTTGTTGAGAATTCAGAGTATCCACTCAGTAGAGTCCTCTGTAGTTAGAAAAAGGAAATACAGCATTGATCTGTACTATATACAAGTACACATGCGTGCACGTACACACATCCCTGATTCCCACAGAAAACAAGACAGAGAAGAGATTACGCAGGATGCTACTATTTAGGAAAAGGGAGGTTAAGAGAAAATGTGTGTCTGGGCGTGGTGGCACATGCCTGTAATCCCAGGGATTTGGGAAGCAGCGGTAGGAGGTTCTCAAGTTCAAGACCAGAGTTAGTTTGTATAATTTAGCGAGACCCTGTCTCAAAAAGTAAGAAAATGGGCTGAGGGTGCAACTCAGTGGTACAGCACTTGCATTACAGCAGTGCAAGGCCCTGGGTTCAACCCCCAGTACTGCCAGGGGGGGGAAAAAAAAAAGTGTGTCTATACATTTGGTACTCATTTTCTACTTGTGAATTCATCTACTTGCTAAATTTACTTGTAATGCCAAAATCAGTATTTGAGGAGCCTTTGTAGTCATTCACAGATATGTGCATATGCAAAGCAGTGAAAATTTTGAGTTGTCTAACATACACTTCTCAGCTGAGATCCAACAAAGCAACTATCTACCATCTTCTTTCATGTTGTAAACAAATGTACTTTTTATGATGTATGCCAAATTTTTCCAATATTTATGCTATACACTGGTGATTTCACTGTTTAAAATGGTCCCCAACCATAGTGCTAAAGTGCTGTCTAGTGTTCCTAAGCTCAAGGGAGGCTGTGATGTGCCTTAGCGTGAAAATAAATGTGTTAGATACGTTTCACTCAAGTTTGAGTTGTAATGTTGTCGGCCCTAAGTTCAGTGTTAATGAATTAGCCATATATATTAAATAAGTGTCTTTAAACAGAAACACCTATACAGTGCAGTAATATATTGATTAATTGATGAAAATCTTCTGACAACAGGGTTACAGGCACCTGAATTTGTGTTTTCCGTAAGAACAA
This sequence comes from Pedetes capensis, assembly GCA_007922755.1. Classification (NCBI taxonomy): domain Eukaryota; kingdom Metazoa; phylum Chordata; class Mammalia; order Rodentia; family Pedetidae; genus Pedetes; species Pedetes capensis. Next base: position 22,370 of record VMDO01005821.1, on the reverse strand, counting down.
TGGTTTGGTTTTTGTTAATTCAGTGCATGTAGTACTTCATAGGATATAACTGCTACAAATATCAAGAATTACTATAGATCAAAAACATCTTTTTTAAAAAGTGGTTTACAGTGGAGGTTGGAGGGAAACAAAGTGGAAGGGACCAAAGGGGAAGCTCTGGAGATTTAATTTTGGACTCATGTATATATTTTGAATAATTATAAGTAAATACCTAAGAAATAATCCCTAAAAACCAAAAAGTATAATAAGGTAACTTAACTCTGTATTAGGGAGAAGGACCCAGCAACCCACTCCCAAAAACCAATCTGCCATTGGAAACCCTATGCACAGCAGAGAAGCACTGACAGTAGTGTTTAGCCTGTTGTACGCAGGATCGCTGAGTTGGATACTGACTCGACAGCACCTAACAACAACAACAACTCTGTATTAAGGAAGTTAAATAGCCATTGGAAAGAAATTGGAGTATCTTTAGAACACATTAACTGTAAATTCCTTGTGGGATGTACATAAAGGACAAAAAATTCCAAGATTATCCTAAACTGTTTCTAGTAATTGTTACTAATATAATTAGAATTATTATTCTGAAATTGTGATGTGCCCAGGTTTTAGGCAAGAAATGAATGAGAATCTTGGAATATCTTTTCATTTTGGAAAGCATGGAAGGCTTTCTTAAGATTCCTGAGATCATGGTTAAAGAACTCAGCAGCTTACTTAAGGAGTTGCTACTGATCATAGATTGGACAACCTACACATCAAAAATAAAAATAACTACACTGGAATGCTTAAGTTGTTACATTCAAAATGATACCTAAACTTATTGGAAACCTTTGCAGGGCACTGGGAAATCAGATCTTTATTTTGAAAACTGATAACAGAAATGGTGTGAAGCATTTATTTGTCTTACCCACAAGAAATAAAACTCATGGTAACCAAATGGTGGATGAGGGAAAAGTCTGTTGACATAGAGATAACTTAATTAATAAATGAACAAGGACTACTGAATTAGAATATCACTATTTTGTGACCCCAGATATAATAATGGATCTAGACAGTGATCATCACTGGTGGAAAATGTTATAAAAAGACTAACCTCTCATTGTGTGCCTCCTGATGAAAATCCACACCAACCAAAAAGTCAAACCTAGATCTGATCCATTCTCTAGATCTACCTACCAGTTCAAAGGAAATACAAGAACAGAGGAGTATGTTAAACCACCACCACCAGGATACAATTAGCAAAATACAAATGTGGGAAGCTCTACAGGACAGAGAACCTGCTTTCTTCAACAGATAAATTGCAAGATAAAAGCAAAGTTGGAAGGGAAACCAGTAGATTAAAAATTTAAGAGACATTTCAACCAATTATACCAAAAGACTGTTGATGTCCAAATTGAAACAAATTAACTATAATTTTTTTGAAACTTGAAGAAATTTGTACACTGTATACTGTAAGATAGTAAGAAATTATTGATTATTTTAGGCATGAATAATGTTATTGTGGTTATGTTTTTGAAAATTTTTCTGAGATATGTACTGAGGTAATATGGATTAAATGATGAAATACCTGGAGTTTGCCTCAGAACAAGGCATATTGATTGGCTGCTGGTAAAAGTGAAACAAGATTATGATTTTGGTAAATTTGAAGTCAAGTGATGGAGTACTTGCACTATTTTATTTTTTTGCATCTGATTCTTCTGTAAGAAAAAGAAATACGTAGTAATTTTAAACTGGGAGATAAAACTAGTATTTCTTAGATAGCCGTTTGGTTTTAAAGAGTCTCATGTCAGAAAAAGAGCTCTCAAGTAAAATTAGACCTATCCTAGCATTTTAATACACTAACACACTGAGTTAATAAAATAGATTTAGCCTTCCATATACCAATCTTGAAAACTTGGAATATTTAGCAAGCAAGTCTAGCTACCAAGACCTTCCACGTGAATTTTTATAATGGCAAGTCGGTACCATTAACAATTTTCATGCATGTCATGATGTAAATAGCTGTAAAGTAGTACACATGGAAAAGATTTATTTCCACTAATATTTTCTTTTAGGCATTTGACATTATCACAGACTGACATGGCAGCATTAACTGGAGGAAAGGTAATACCTTCTGTAATATTAAAGAATTTGATCATTGCAAAAATAATAACAGCTCTTAAATGAACAACTTTTGCTTTTAACAGGGATTTCCCTTCTTGTTTCAACATATTCGTGATGGCATCAATATAAGACAAACTTGTAATCTAATTTTCAGCCTGTGTCGGTACAATAATCGACTTGCAGAACATGTAAGTGCTAAGAAGCAGTCTTAAAGTTTTTGGTAATTTTAAAAAGAAGATTCTGAAATTCTCCTTTTTCTGTTTTAGATTGTATCTATGCTTTTTACATCAATAGCAAAGTTGACTCCTGAGGTATGTAAATATTTGTTAACTCATGTTTTTAAAACTACTGTCAGCACTGATGGTACTTTCACATGAGCCTTTCAAATTGTTCAGGTTTCTCCCATATCATGGTAACCTATTTTTTAAGCATGTAATTTTTTTTCTTGCAGTACTGGGAATTGAATGAACGAAGGGCTTCGTGTGTTCTAGGCAAGCACTCCACCATTGACTTGCATCCCCAGCCCTTTAATTTACTTATTTTTATTTTGAGACAGGGTCTTACCAAGTTGCACATGCTGCCCTAGTTTCAAACTCATGATCCTCTTGCCCCTGCCTCCCAAGTTGCTGGTATTATAGGCATATACCACAGTGCCTGGGCTGTTTTGGATGTTTTGAGACCAGCTCTCCCTATGTGTCCAAAGCTGGCCTTGAACTCAATCACCCTGTCTCATCTTCTCAAGTGCCAAGATTATAGGTGTCAGCCACCATACCTACCTTATAACTTGAATGAATTTAACTACCTCTTTATATTTTATAATATCATAAATATAATTTTCCCTACTAAATATAAATATACATGTAAATTCAGTATATCAGGGTGCCACCTAGATGCTGAGCTTTGAAGTTGTTTGAAGCATATATCGTAATTATTTATGAGAGAAAATAGAAGTGTTTAGCTACTTTGACAATACATGTCAAATATTAATATAAATTACTCCTCAGGGATCAAAGATTGCTACAGGAAACTTAAATTTTTAACTAGAGCATGCATATGTCATTAACAGAATTTATTTCGGAAGTCAGGGAGATACTGATCAAAGGATAAAAAACGTCCATTAAACAGGAGGAATAAGTTCAAGAAACCTTTTATTCAGTATTCAACATGGTGACTATAGTTATACTGTACTATACACTTGAAATTGCTGAGAGTAGATTTTAAAGTGGTGTCACCACATAAAAATGTAGTATGTGAGGTAATATATATGTTAATGAGCTGGATCTACCCATTCCACAGTGTACATGTATTTCAGAACATTATGATGTATACCATAAATATGTTTGTCAATATAAAAATAAAATTTTCATATTACTTTTTCCCAAATACATTTGACATCCAGAAAAATCTGTTGTGGCTCCCATGCAGTTGACTTTGTATGCCTAGCTGATCCTCCTCTACTATGTTAGTTCAAGTTGGTATGCAGGAGTACTGACTGAGCTCTGCCAACCCAACAGAACAGATTTAAGTGTGATGTTTTAGAAGAGTGTATGTGTTTCTTTTCTGCTGATAGACGTGCTTCAAACTGATCTCAATACAGAGGTATATCTGTCTTATAGGCAGCCAATCCTTTCTTTAAATTGTTGACTATGCTAATGGAATTTGCTGGCGGACCTCCAGGAATGCCTCCCTTTGCATCTTACATTCTGCAGAGGATATGGGAGGTAAGTCTTGCAGCAGGTGTTTTCAGTGTTTATTTTCTGAAGGGCTTTACTTTTTTATGCAGTCACTACCATCTTAAATGCCTTTGTTTGTTTGTTTTTTTGAGACAGGGTCTCACTGTGTAACCCAGGCTGGCCTCAAGTTTGTGATGCTTCTGCCTCACCTTCCTTAATGTTGAGATTATAGGTGTGTCCCACTGCGTCTAGCTATTAGTACTACTGACATTTACTTCTTATTCGGGTGCCCCTAAATAGTTTCAATAAGTCACAAATCTAAAGACACAGAAGAGCTTTAGTCAAAAGATGAGGGGTAAATGAGTTTTTAGCTCGTCTCTCAGATGTTTTAAACTTTCCCTTGTGGAGTCAAACAGCTTCAGCCATGATAAAGTTCTCATTCCTCTACCGTCAAGAAAGATTCTGTAAAGCAACTCGTAGCCCTAGAAACACAAACAAATGTTTTCAGCAGTTGACAGAAATAGCAGAGGAACCACCAGCCTCTTCTTTTCTTCCGGAGTTATTGCTGTGGTCAAAAAATTTCTTCTTAGTGAATAATGGTAAAGCTTTAGACCAGGAGTCAACAAACCTTTTCTATAAAGGACCAGATAGCAAGTATTTTAGGTTTTGTAGGCCATATAGTCTCTGTAGAAACTACTCAGCTGTGCTGTTTTAGCCTAAAAGCAGACATAGGCAATAAGTTAGTAGGCATGGCTGTGTGTTCCAATAAAACAATAAAACAGGCAGATCAAAATTGGCTAAGCATTGTTCTAGATTCCTAAGATCCCCTTTTCCCATGAAAGTGGGCTATTTTACATTCTTACATAAGCTCTAATAATAAGCTCAACATGGAATAGTAAAAGTAAAGATGAGGAACTCTTCTGGTAGTGATGGTAACCCAACCCAGGGCCTTGCACATGCTACAGAGTGCTCTAACACTAAAGTATACCAACCCCCCCAGCCAGATGTACCTTAAAGTAAATTCATGTTAAACAAGACCTAAAAGTCTTGAGTTCTCATATTTATACTGTGTTATAGTACTTGTTTATTTTAAATTATGTGAACTAATGACAGGGCTGGGATTTGGCTCAGTTGGTAGAGCGCTGCACTGCAGTCTCTGAGGTCCCAAGTTCAATTCCCAGCACCGCAAAAGTGGGAGAAGGACCTGGCAATCCACTCCCAAGGCAATCCCGAGAAACAGTCAGCCATTGAAAACCCTATGAGGGTCGCTATGAGTCAGATACCGACTCTCCAGCACCTAACTAACTAACTAACTAATGACAAGTTTTCCTGAGCATTTCCTGTGCGTAAAAGTAAGTTGCGTTAAAAATGGGGGGAAATATGGGTAAAACTTCTTTAAAGACTTGAGTGTTTTAGCCAGGCACTGTAGCACACTCTTATAATCCCAGTGACTCAGAAGGCTGAGACAGGAGGATTACAAATTTGAGTATAGAGGCAGCCTGCATAACTTAGCAAAATGCAGTCTCAAAGAATAAAAAAGGTCTAGGATTGCAGCTTAGTGGTAGAGCACTTGCCTAGCATGCATAAGGCCCTCAAACCCTTTGGTACTGGGGCGGGAGAGAACTATAGTTTTTTTTTTTTAAACTTGAAGTATTTAATGGCATGTACCAAAAAAGGTAAAAAATTAAATTGTTCATTCGGTTGACCTTATGTTCTCTTACTGTCGTTTCATTTGTAGGTGATTGAATACAATCCTTCTCAGTGTCTGGATTGGTTGGCAGTGCAAACACCCCGAAATAAACTGGCACACAGCTGGGTTCTACAGAATATGGAAAACTGGGTCGAGCGGTTTCTTTTGGCTCACAATTATCCTAGAGTTAGGACTTGTAAGTCAAGTATTCAGAATGTAGCAGACCATTTATTGGTGTTCCACGTTTTAAGGATTTTTTGGTTTTGTTTTTTGTTTGTTTGTTTACAGGAACCTATTATATATGCATTGTGTAATGCCAAGCTCTTGGAGATGTTATTCTTAAAGGCCAAAGTTTCATTAGTATTTGAAAACATGTGACAGTGTTTTAAAAATACCTATAGTGGTTTTGTTTTAAAGAATATAAAACCTTAGCTTTAGGGGGATGATATCATTTCTACCATTTTTGGTAGAAATGGTGCTTTGATATGGTGACAAGGCATTATCAGAATAAGTAAAGGAAGTAAAAGATGAGAAAATTCAGTCTAAAGTAACTCTTGAGAACACAAAGTAAAATAGTAATTAAAATACTGACTGAAATTATGAGAATAAATAGTAAACATCTTTTTTACATACAAGCCAGTAGAGAATAAACAAAGACCCAGAAGGACAGATAGACAAATATCAGAAATAGGTATTTCACAGAACAAGAAATTGCTATAAATAAACATAGAATATAGTAATGTTCACTTTTGAGAATTCAAAGAAATGAAAAACAAAGTAGTTAAGGTTTGGGATTTCTTTAATCATTAAAAACTTATTTCTACCCAGGCATGGCAGCCCACACCTGTAATCCCAGAAACTCAGGAAGCAGAGGCAGGAGAATCTCAGGTTCCAGCCCAGAGGCAGCCTGTGTAACTTAGACCTTGACTCAAAATAAAAAGTAAAAAATGGGCTGGTGGTGTAGCTCAGTCATAAAGCGCTTAAAAAGCATTTTTGAGGCCCAGAGTTCGACCCTCCAGAAAGAAAGAAAAAAAGAAGAAGAAAAAATATATATATGTATATTTATTTCTTAGCTGGGCCTGCCAGTGTCACATACCTATAATTCCAACATTTGGGAGGCAGAGACAGGAGGATTATGAGTTTGAGGATAGCCTGGGTTACCTATTGAGACCTCTCTCAAGAAACAAAACAACAAAAAACATTTATTTTGGTGACAAATACATCCAGTACCCAGATGTTAGATTCTGAACACCATTCTGCAGTGAGAGAGTTACAGGTTTTTGGGAAAATGATTGATTTTAGAGTTGGGGCAGGGAATATACAAGAATATACAAGGTGAGCTGGAGCATTGTTTAGTGCCATAAAGTAATTCAAAAGATAAAATGATGTGGGTGTGTCAAAGGGACACAGAGCTAATTTGAAAGAGCTTTCAATCCTTAAAGATAGAACAATTTGAATAACAAATAACTTAATGCTCAGAACCCAGAATATAAAATAAACATCCATGAGCCCATAGTGATAGAAATACGTGATTGAATAGATAAGTAAATGAAAAACAAGCCAAGATAATATTCTAAGTGATTTATATACACCCCCAGGAAGTGGAGCTTAACAACTCATTATTCCTTGAACATGACCTTACTGACTTTCTAAGAGTAGAGTAGAGAGTAGGAGATGGGGAAAGTAACTTGACAGTGGTGCAGCTCGACAAGCACTAACTCAGCCAGTGATTAAGGTTATCATCACTAACTCAGGTTGATAGCATGTACCCTTGACATGATATAATGAGAAAAGTGCTTCATCTCTATGATCTTATTTCCAAAAATCTACATTTGAGTCAAATCATGATTAAACATTAGACAAACTCAGTTTGAGGGACATTCTGTGAACTACCTGACCAGTACTAGTCAAACCTATCAAGATCATCAAAAACAAGGACTCTGAGAAACTGTCACAACGAAGAGGAGCTTAAGAAGATGTGATAATTAAATGTGATGTATTCTAGGTAGGATCCTGCAAACAAAAGGACATTAGGGCAAAGCTAGTGAAACAAAGCGTAGAGTTTAGTTAGTAGTGATGTGCCAGTATTGATTCCTTAGTCATAACAAATATAGCATAATAATAGTAGATGTTAACAATAGAGGAAACTGGGTGAGGGGTTTATGAGAACTGGCTGTTTTACCTATTCTGAAATAAATACTAGATTTATCTAGGAGAAAGACCTTTCAGTGGAGGGTACACATAGATTAGAATTGGCACTGAACTCGTGGGCTTGTTTTTTCCTGACAGTTTAGTTAACTGAACAATAATGGGATGCTTATGATGGTTGGTTGGCATCCTAACCCCTCAGCACAAAGTAGTGAAAAAAACCTATGTTGAACTAACAAAAGAAAAGCTTGTTAACCAGCTATTCCACTAATGATTGTGACAGTGTTGAGAAAATGGCATTCTTGTACTCAAGTGACATAATATTACCCTTACAAGAGGCAGTTTAGCAGTATGTATCAAGATCCTTTAAAAAAAGTTACGTCCTTTCTAAGTCTATAATACTATTTCAAGGATTCAGATATAAGTAAATCATCCAAAATACAGATGTCCAGTGACATTACTTATAATTGTGAAAAATTAAAAACTGCTCAGCTAAGAGGTGGGCATGCTGATGTGCTCCTTTATGTTCAACTACTTGGGATGTTGAGGCAGAAGGATCACTTGAGCTTAGGAGTTCAAGGTTAGCCTGGGCAACATTAGGAGGCCCTATCCCTATTTAAAAAAAAAAAAAAAAAACCCTCAGGAAACAAATTACTAGGCACCATTTTTAAATTACAGCAGTGAAGACTATAATATAAGAAAATGTTCTTGATATATGTAACTTGAAAGAAGGGCCCAAATATTTGAATAGAATTATTATATATTAGAATAACCAAGTAACATGTATAAAAGAATAGCTACAGAAAAATACTTCTAAATACTACAAAGTAGCTTGAAGAAGAAAATTGGAGTCACTGATTGTGTTAAAATAGTTGAATTGCCAAGTAGTGGTGGAAGAAGATTTGTTATAAGTTCCATAATATAAAGCAAAACCCAGGGTCTCCAGTGACAGCAAGGCAGTTTTTAAACCAAATGGCTTGTTCTTCCAAATTAATCCTTCTTATCTGTTCTCTAAGCTAACTGTAAACTTAAAGTTGTTTTTCCTCCCTAGCAGAACTCATTTTTTATTTAAAAGCAAATAGCATTTCTAGAAATGAAGATGTGGTTAGGTATGTGATAAAGCAACAAAAATGTTTATTATAGAATTTAGGAGGTAGACCCATGGTTCTACAGTAGAAGTGGGTGGGTGGGTGGGTGGTATTTTTGTTTTTTGGTTTTTGACCTTTTAGTGTTTTCGATTTAGGAAAATAGGGGATTGTTGGAGATTGAACCCAGGTCCCTGTCAAAAACTTTCTTTAAAAAATGTTGGAGTGAAAGTAACTAGAGCAGTTGATAGGTTAAAAAGTATGTAGAAAATGGAGTATTGTGCACAAATAAAGTTTACTTTGAAACAAATGTGTAAAATAAGCTGTAGTTAATTTTAGAAACTCTTATCTGCTTAGATAATATGATGGAAATTATCAAATTGTAGGTAGGATAGTAGGGGACAGAACTAGTGAATGGATTCTCAGGCATTAGAGTCTTGAGAAAGTTTTTTAGCAAATGTGAAAAACATTAGCCCTTGAGCCTGGGTTTGATTCCCAGTTTTGCCACTCTGTAATCTAAGGTGGTCTTAACCAATTTAAGCATGAGCAAAAGTGGGAATAATAAAAGCAGTGCCTACCATGTAAAGTTATGATGTCAAAATACTGTATGTTCAGTAAATGTTATTAGTCTTTGTTATAATTATTGTTAGTGTTGTTATTGTTTTACCATTATCATTATTGTCTTCATCATCATTTCTCAGTTGAGACCTAATCTAGTCTTTACCTCTGTGTCTCTGACCTTGATCTTTGCTTCTCCAAGATTCAGATTTTCCAGTGTAACAGCCCCTACATCCAGGACAATTGTAAGGGTTAAATGAAATACTTGTAGAGTACCTAGCTCAATGCCTTGCTCATACAGGTAGACTCAACTAATAAGTCATTAATTTTTCAGAATTATAGGTTAGAATTCAGGTTAGCCTTAGATTTCTAAAGATTTTCTGGCTGGGCATGGTGGTGTGTGATCCCAATACTTGGGATGCAAAGGCAGGAAAATCATGAATTCTATACCTAACTGGTCTATATATAGTGAGACCCTTTCTCAAATTAAAAAGTAAAACAAAAGGAAAAAAAGTTTCCAAGGATAATATTCTATAATTAGCATGTATAATTATATATTACAAAGGACTTTATATAGACCTCACTCTAACTTTATAACTTAAGTATATACTTAAGTTAGTTTATATCATTGTCTGTAAATTATTACAAAACAACTTACCTTTTTTTTTTGAGTAATGAGAAAATTAAGATCGTAAATGAAATGATTTTTGACCATGTCAGGAACTTCTTGTTCCAAATGCTTTGTTCCCTATTAAGTAATACTATTTCCTCAGAAGAAATAAATTATAAAGTAGGAAAATTCTACATCTTGGGAAAGCTAAGCAAAAGAGGTGTACAGACTAATTGTACCAATGGTGATTGTTGTTGCCAGTTAAAATATCAGTGACAGACTGGAAGTTGTCTATTTCTATCACCCCTTGGGAATCTTTCTATGGGGCCAAAGATAAAGCAGAAAGACCTTAAAAGATATGTCATGTCCCTTAAGTTTTACTCATTTTCATTATTAAAGGGCAGAGTGGCTTTGTGTTTAATGACTGCACTTCAGTCTATATTTTATAAGGATCTGACAGTTTTGTTTTACATTTTATAGCTGCAGCTTATCTTCTGGTGTCCCTTATACCAAGCAATTCATTCCGCCAGATGTTCCGGTCAACAAGGTCTTTGCACATCCCAACCCGTGACCTTCCACTCAGTCCAGACACGACAGTAGTCCTACATCAGGTCTACAACGTGCTCCTTGGTTTGCTCTCAAGAGCCAAACTTTATGTTGATGCTGCTGTTCATGGCACTACAAAGCTAGTGCCCTATTTTAGCTTTATGACTTACTGTTTAATTTCTAAAACTGAGAAGCTGATGTTTTCCACATATTTCATGGATTTGTGGAACCTTTTCCAGCCTAAACTTTCTGAGCCAGCAATAGCTACAAATCACAATAAACAGGCTTTGCTTTCATTTTGGTACAATGTGTGTGCTGACTGTCCAGAGAATATCCGCCTTATTGTTCAAAATCCAGTGGTAACCAAGAACATTGCCTTCAATTACATCCTTGCTGACCATGATGATCAGGATGTGGTGCTTTTTAACCGTGGGATGCTGCCTGCCTACTACGGCATTCTGAGGCTCTGCTGTGAGCAATCGCCTGCATTCACACGACAACTGGCTTCTCACCAGAACATTCAGTGGGCCTTTAAGAATCTTACACCACATGCCAGCCAATATCCTGGAGTGAGTAAAATTTTTTGCTCTTATATATGTATCCTCAAATTTACTAGCAATATTTTTTCCCTTGTTAGAAGTGTTAACAAAATATAAGATTGTTTAATCACTTTTTGAGGGGGAAGGGTACTGGGGATTAAACCCAGGGATTTGCACATGCTAGGCAAATGTTCTATCACTGAGCTACATCTCCAGCCTAACCATTCCTTTTTTGCGGTACTGAAGGTTGAACCCAGGGCCTTATGCTTGCATGCTTTGCAAGTGCTATACCACCGAGCTACACTCCCAACCCATGTTTTTACTATTTTTTAAGACAAGGTTTTGCTAAATTATGCAGACTGCCTCTGGTCTCAAACTTGCAATCCTCTTGCCTCTGCCTCCCGAGCTGCTGAAATTACAGGCATGCACCACCGCATGTGGCAGCCCAACTATTCTTTAAGGACTTAAATATGTTTGCTTTCTTGAATACTCATATATATAAATCTATATTGTTATAAAATTGATAAATTTATATGTTTGTAAGTATATCTTTAATGTGTACATACTGAAAAATCAGAAACCTTTAGGAAAGGAAGGACCATTTAAAAAGGATTCATTATCAAGATCTACATTCTGTGCTAAGCTATGACATACACAATATTTTATCTTAAGCTAGTAGTATGCCATAGTGTTGTTTTTCAAGCTTCCATTTAAATGAAATCATTAAGAAATCCATCACCTTATAAGTATGTACAGTTTAAATCTGATCCCTTTCTTTTTGCACAGTATTTTTCAATTTCATATTAAAGTTTTCCCTCTGTTAAAACTTATTCCTGGATATTACTTTTCATTGATTCTTATTTTCTGTTGCAAACTGTTCTTTATAGATTAAACTGTTCTTAATAGATGGTACAGTGAATTGTTCACACTCTCTCACCCAGAAAGAATAACCTTATTTCCAGTTGACAAAATTAGAATGTGTATAATGTAAGAAAGAAAATGAGAGTACTACATACAAGAAATTTAAAACCACAGCTATAAGAATACAGGAGGAAAAGAATGAGTCTGACTTTGAAGGAGTCATGACAGGATTTATTAAGTGTTAATGGATTTGTCTCTTTCACGGTTCACATAACTAATATTTAATTACTAAATATATCCAGGGTTAAATATACCTTTGATAGGCAGTAGGTGAGTTAGAATACTTATCGCCTCTTGTTGCTTTTTGCCTGTGACATCAATGAAATATAATACCCTTTGTTGTAGAACTTACCTATTGGAGATTTTCATGAAAACAGTGCTTGAGTTTTCCTACAAAAAGTATACATCTAGGGATTTTGTTTCATTGGCAAGTATATGTTAGAAAACCAACCTTTACCTAACATGTGCATAAGTAAATGAATTCATAAAATCACAGCTAGTGATTGTACTGCATGCTCTGAGGCCCTGGGTTCAATCCCCAGCACCACAAAAATGGGAGAAGGACCTGGAAGCCCATTCTCAAAACAATTAGCCATCAAAAACCCTATGAATAGCAGAGAAACACTGACATAGTGTCAGGCATGGCACAATGTCAAGGAGTATTTCGTTCTGTTGTACATAAGGTCACTATGAGTCTTACCCAACTTGATGGCACCTAAGAACAACAAAGTAAGAATTACCACATTTCATCCAACAGCCTCTTAAATTAATCATTAATCTAGAAAGATCACTCCAAGTGTTGCCCCAAAGGGTTATCTTAGAAGCAGTATTTATTCAGTTATAATTTAGGTCTTTAAAGTCTTTATAACAAAATTTCTCATTTTCATTAAAGAAAAGGAAATGGGATTGGGGTAGCCTGTCTCTGGATGTACCTTTGAAGTTATAAAAACAGTGCTTTAGACAGTATTAAGTCTGCTTATTTGTAGTTTTTAATCTTTCTAAACTTATAAGATTTTTAAATTTCTTTTAGTACCTTATGTAATGTCTTCAATTTTTAAAACAATTCACTGTTAATTTTATAACTGTGCCTGAAAGATAGTCTAAATCTAACTTGTGTGATTTTTAGGAATTGGTTAATGAGCATAACATACAGAAATGAGTAGAGATTCTAAAATGTTGTAGAGATAAAAAAATCATCATAATGCGTATTTTCCTTTTTTAGGCAGTGGAAGAACTATTTAACTTGATGCAACTGTTTATAGCACAGAGGCCAGACATGAGAGAGGAAGAATTAGAAGATATTAAACAGTTTAAGAAAACAACCATAAGTTGTTACTTACGTTGCTTAGATGGCCGCTCCTGCTGGACTACTTTAATAAGGTAAAAAGATGTTTTGTGATGTTATTTTGTTTGCTTTGATACTAAAAGAGAAATAATTTACAGTATTTATAACTAAAGTGCTTACTGATTTTTTAAGGCTATTAGTGAAGCATTTTTGCCCTTAGTCACTTTGGGAGAATTTGAGCTACTTTTAAATAGTTTTTCTTATGGTTTATTTTGTATTTGTATATGTTTTATCAGAATCAGAATCTTAGTATTGGAAGCAACCTTAATGTACACTCTCCTGCTTAAAGCTTGAATCATCCTGTCTGTGGCAATTCATCCTAACTTATACCAAGACTCTTTAATGGAATTGTTTAAAAATCTTGGCATTGCTGGGCACGGTAGCTCATGCTTGTTAACCCAGCAGCTTGGGAAGTGGAGGCAGGAGGATCTCTAGTTTGAGGCCAGAGGTAGCCTATACAACTTAGTGGAGACCCTATCTCAAGATTGAAAAATGAAAAAGGGGATAGGGTGCAACTAAGTGGTAGAGCACTTGGAAAGTATACACAATGCCCTAGGTTCAATCTCCCAGTATTGCTAAATACTGGGAGAAATTAAGTAATTGGCCTGAATTTGGAGTACATTGATTTCTCAAGGTTTGCTGTTTAAAGTCTATTTAAAAAAAAAAAAACAAAACCCTACATTTATTTATTTATTGGAATTTTCTTGTCTTTTGAAAAAGGAAAGGAACTGTCCTATGAAAGTAGGATTTCCAACAGAGTACTTGATGAATTAAGGTCTGCTATCTGGCAGCCCACTCCCCAAAAACAATCTACCATTGAAAACCCTAGGAATAGCAGAGAAGCAATAACAATACTGTTTTGCCTATTGTATGTAGGGTTACTATGAGTCAGATACCAACTCGGCACGTAACAACAACAGGAGCAGTAAAGCCTGCAGTGGTACCACTGTGGCATCCTATGCCATCAGATCTCAGAAGCTAAGTAGGGTTGGGCCTGGTTAGTACTTGGACAGGAGACCACCTAGGAACACCAGGTGCTATAGGCTTAGGAGAAGGACTTGGCAACCCACTCCCCAAAACTAATCAACCATTGAAAACCCTATGAACAGCAGAGAAGAACTGACAATAGTGTTTCACCTGTGGTACTTAGGGTTGCTATGAGTCAGACACTGACTTGACGGCACCCAACAATAACAATAGCAGCGGCAGTAATACAAATGCTATGGTAATTATTATATAATTTATTTTCAAGGCCAACACACACTTTTAGTGTTTTCCTTCTCTTATGTTACTCTTTCTTCCCAATACCCAGCCTGATGTGTGCTCAATAATACAAGTGTATTTTATTATCATCCAGTACTTAACCAATTTAGAAGATAAACTCATTATAAAAGTTAACATTATTTTTACTGAAACTTTAAAAATATTCTTGTGTCTTCTGCCATTGTGGATAGTTAAGTTGGTCTGATATTAATAGAAATAATGTTCCTCTAAGTTACTTAGAGCATTTCTTAGTTAATAATATTTCCTGGTGCCCATTCTCCCACCAGCCTGTGTGCCACACAGAAGCTTGATGCCCAGCGGGCTTTGCACTGCCTGGCCAGCATGTCCTGCACAGTGCCCCTCTCTGATGTCCACCTGTGGTTTGTTCATCCCAGGTGAACTCCTTGGTGGTTGGATGGAGCATTACAAAGAGTCACCTAGAGCCTGACTTGGTGGCACCCGCCTATAATCCCAGTGACTCAGAGGTCGAGGCAGGAAGACCCCAAGTTCAAGGCCAGAGGCAGCCTGTGCAACTTAGTGAGACACTGACTTAAAATAAAAAGTAAAAAAATGGGCTGGAAGTACAGCTCAGTAGTAGAGCATTTACAAAAGTATATGTGAGGCCCTGGTTTCAACACTGCAGAGCCACAAAAATATCAAAACAAAACAAAGAGTTACTTAGGATCCATCAGATGAGTGGCTGTATTACAGGCATGGGAGATGGGGCCTCACTAGGAGGGGGTTTTTGACTTATGATCTGACGAATCTTCCTGTTCTGGACCTTTCATGTAAGCAAGCATATAATATGAGGTCTTGAGGATCTCAGCTATTTCACACAGTGTATTTTCAGGGCTCACCCAACCTGAAGGCAGTGTCACTATTTTATTCCTTTTTATTATGCCTGAACAATTTTCCATTGTATGAATAGACCATATTTATCCATTCATTAGGTGATAGAATTTTGGTTCATTACTACTTTTGGCTACTACAAATAATATTACTATGAAAAAAAAAATTTTGGCCAGGCACAGTGGCTCATGCCCGTAATCCCAGAGACTTGGGAAGCAGAGGCAGGATTACAAATTTGAGGGCAGAGGCAGCCTATGCAGTTTAGCAAGACCCTGTCTCAATATAAAAAATAGGATGGGGCTGAAGCCCAGTGGTAGAGTACTTACAAAGTATGTGCAAGGCCCTCAGTTCAATCCCCAAGTACCAAAAAGAAAAGAAAAAAAAAAAAAAAAAAGGATTGAGTATCCCTCATCCAAAGTGCTTGGAAGAAGTTTTTCAGATTCCAAATTTTTTTTAATTTTGGAATATTTGCATCTATTTTACCAGTTAGTCATATCTAAACTAGAAATCCAAAGTGCTCCAAAATTGAACCTATATGAATGTTGTTAGTGTGATGATCAAAATGTTTATCCTTAGAACATTTTAGGTTTTAGATTTGGGATGTTCACCCTGTCCTGTATTATTAAACAACAGATGTAGCATTCTCTTCTGTAGGTAGGAAAGGAGAGATCTTAAATGACAATTTCACTTCCGTTTAGTTTTTTCATCTCTTAAGTGTTCTGTTTTGATTCAGAGTTCTCAAACTGGACTTTATGTATTCTTCTAGTGCCTTCAGAATACTATTAGAGTCTGATGAAGATAGACTTCTTGTTGTATTTAATCGAGGGTTGATCCTGATGACTGAGGTAAATATTATTGTATTTTACTGAGGATTTACCTCATTTAAATGTTCTCACCAAGACTTCTTGTTTTATGACTGTGTACAGTTTATGGTACGCTGTTTTTTAGGTAGCAAGATTTTAATTACATAGATTAGTAAATGCTAATTTACACTCCAAGAATAAGATCACAATGTTTAGAGTGCTATTTCTTTTTCTGCAGTAATTCCATACCTTTCCCTCATTTTGTATTTAGAATAATCATTTAAAATCTACTAGTTTTATTCATTTGTAAGAACAGAAACAAAATTCATGTGATTTAACCAAGAGTACACATTATTTCCCAAGGTCCCCTGCTTATTTTCCAGAGTTCAGAAACTAAGTTTAACATCACCAGAGGAAGCCAGTAAGAGTGCTATAGGTGATTAAAATCTGCTGTCATTCTTCCCATAATTCTTCAACATCCACAAATGTGAGATGATTTTAAAACTACCAGAGTTGCACTAAACCCTTCAGTCTCATAGTGGAGATAAAACAGTATATTCCAAGTGTACCATAAGAATTAAAAAGTAAGATAGCTTTTTCAGTTAATAGTCTTATAGAATAGGAACAGAACATGTTTGAAACTACATTTTGAAGAATTTGGACTTGAAAAGTAAGTGAGAGCATTCAGGTAGATGACTTCATGAGCACAGAGGCCAGGAGTATTGGCTCTGTTTGAAACAACCAAAGAAAAGGTATATAAAAAGAGTAGTGATAATTTCATTCATTCAACAGTTGTTTGAATGTTTACTCTGTGGCAGGCGTTGCATCAGATACTGGGATACAGCAGTTAACAGTTTACAGTCATGTCCATTCAGATTATGTAGTTCCACAGATTCCAGGCTCAGAATTTTGAACTTTGAATTGCAAATATTGAATAGACTGTGAATAGACCAGTGAGGTGACTGAAGAGGATTAAAAAGATGCTTCATTACACAATGAAATTTTAAAAAAAGAATTCATAATTTAATTAAACTAATGTAGTTAAAGGAATTAAAAGTCAGGCAATACAACGTAAAGAATTGAATCCCTACTGTTTAGAGTTCTTTTTCCTCTTTTTGACCTGCTAGTTTGAGTATGGTTAATAGCCATCTCACCATTGTCTTTTTGTACAGGCCCTAAAAATTTAAAGCAGTTACCTTTTCTCTGGGGCTGGGATTTAGCTCAGTTGGTAGAGTGCTGCGCTGCAGTCTCTGAGGTCCCAAATTCAATTCCCAGCACTGCAAAAATGGGAGAAGGACCTGACAATCCACTCCCAAGGCAATCCCGAAACAGCCATTGAAAACCCTATGAGGGTCTCTATGAGTCGGATACTGACTCGACGGCACCTAAGCAACAACAACCACCTTTTCTCCGTAATCTTCCTATTATATGCTGCTTTATAAATTCTAAGGCTTGTGGTTTTAGGACAAGTCTTTTTAATGTGATTGCCAGCTACCTTGGTGCACACCTGTAATCCCAGTGACTCAGAAGGTAGAGGCAGAAGGATCGCAAGTTCAAGACCAGAGACAGCTTGCACAACTTAGCAAGACCCTGTCTAAAGATAAACGTTTTAAAAGGGATTGAGGGTGCCGCTCAGTGGTAGAGCCCTCTGGGTTCAACACCAAAGTGCTGTTAAAAAATAATAATAATTCAGTAAATTGATTCTTCAGACTACAGTGTTTACACAAAATATCAGAGCTCTGAAGGTGAGGATTTTATATATTTTAAAAGAGCTGATAAGAGAATGACTTGGGTAGGAAGCAAATAATATTTGCTTTGTATACATGCACACACACACAATCTCAGTCTGAAAATATTTATCAGAAGATGAGCACTCCTATTTTTATGACTCAATAAAATAAAAATGAAATTAAGTTTTCAATATTTTTAAATCACTTGTAGTCTTTCAACACATTGCACATGATGTATCATGAAGCTACAGCTTGCCATGTGACTGGAGACTTGGTAGAACTTCTGTCAATATTCCTTTTGGTTTTGAAGTCTACACGCCCGTATCTTCAGAGAAAAGGTTTGGTCATTCCTATCTATTTTTGCTAGAGCTACTATTAAAGAAAGAGAAGATTTTTAAATCATGCCCAAGAGAAACTGTCTTTACCTCTATTTATGCACAGAAGGTTGTGCCTAAGTTAGGTGACCATCAAGGGATATTCATCATGACTCCTAAAGTAAAGCTGGAATGCTAATGCATTTTTTATGCCTGTTTGAAAAATAGGCAAACATGCCATAAGTATCAAGATTTAGAAGATTGAGAAACAGTTCTATCCGGGTGCAGTGGCACACGCCTGTAATCCCAGCGACTCGGGAGGCAGAGGCAGGATCCCAAGTTCGAAACCAGAGGCAACCTGCATAATTTAGCGAGACCCTGTCTCAAAAAGTTAAAAAATGGGCAGGGCGTGAGCTCAGTTGTCCAGCACTTGCAAAGCATGCAAGCGCGAGGGCCTGGGTTCAACCCCCACTACTGCCAAAAAAAAATTCTAAGCACAGTAGCAAGTTTGGGTATTGTATGTAGAAATCTCTGTAGCTCAGATTAAATCATTTTTAATTTCAAGAGAGATAATTGCAAAACATAACTCTTACCTTACAAAATAGCATGAACACCAAACTTCATATGTATTCCTAACAACTGTGATATAACACTTCCTGGTGTGGTGGCACACTGCCTGTAGTTCTAGCTACTCTGGAAGCTAAGATGGAAAGGATCCCTTGAGCCCAGAAGTTTGAGACCAGCAAGGAATAGAGCATTATTCTATCTTTAAAAAAAAAAAAAAAAAAAAAAAAAACATAGTTGCATATATTCATTACTGAACTGTTTGATTTAAGATATCTAGCAGGTTTAACAGAAGTAGTAGCGTCTCATGAAAATAATCACCTAGCTTTCAACAAAGATGTTTTAATATAATTAATTTAAATGTTTTGGTGTATTCTGTAGTGTACAACAGAAAAAAACTGTGAATTGTCATCTCTCAAAAGTATATTTATGTATGCTTTTATATTTGCAGATGTGAAACAAGCATTAATCCAATGGCAGGAGCGAATTGAATTTGCCCATAAACTGTTAACTCTTCTTAATTCCTATAGCCCTCCAGAACTAAGAAATGCCTGTATAGGTAAGTTACTTTAAAAATGTACCTATGTAAAAACTTAAAGAACCTTTTTATGCATTTTTGTTGTTGTTGTTGTTTGGTAAGATGTGATAGTAGGTCTGTAAGGTTTGGAAAACATACTTTTTATATGTAAACTCAGACTGGCTACCAGATCCTATGAAAATCAAGTTTATTTCTTAATGTGATAATAATTACCCATGTGATCATAGGCAGATCCCTCAGTATATCTTCATTTGACCTTCATTTATGTGTAGGTTGCTTACAGTTCTAAAATCTTCCCATCTTGTATAAACAAGGTAAAATCATAGATGTTTACAAGGTCGAACTGACATGTAAAGGATTTGGGATGGTTATTTTACTGTGAGTTCTTTTACCTAAAGATACTTCTCAGTAGATGTTCTTAGGCTCTGAATATTACACCTTTTTGATTGAATGTTTATATAGAAAAATGATAACTTAGGTGTTAAAAGACACCCCTTCATTTTAAATTTAGAATCGTTTTTACTTAGAAATCTCTTGAAGTAAGTGATCTTTAGAGACTGAAACTGTTTATAGTTTCTCAAAATAGCATAAATCAAGCTGACATGTGAAAAATCTTGATATTTTATTTTATTAACTGGCCTACAAGTTTTTAATACTTCTCCACTAAAAAGAGAGGGACACATAGCAATAACCTCTGCTTGCCAGAAACTGCCAGTAGCCCATCACCATGAGTTTTACTCTACATGAGTAGAGGGTGAGAATTAGTCTAGTCAACATCATAAAATTTTGATAATAGATTACAGACTATGTGTTACCTCTCAGATCCAAAGAACTTTGAACTTTGGGTTCTTTCTAAGCTGTTGTTGTCATTGTTACGTGCCATCGAGTCGGTATCCGACTCATAGCGACCCTCTGTACAACAGGGGAAACACGATTGTCAGTGCTTCTCTGCTGTTCATAGGGTTTTCAATGGCAGATTGATTTTTTTGGGGGGTGGGGGGGTTGCCAGGTCCTTCTCCCAAGCCTACAGCTTCTGGTGTTCCCAGGCGGTCTCCCATCCAGGTACTAACCAGGCCCGACCCTGCTTAGCTTCTGAGATCTGACGGGATTGGATGCCACAGGGCTACAGCTGCAGGCAAGCTGTTGTAGTTTGTTTTATAAAGACACATAATCAGTATGCATTAAATATTTCCCTCATTGTACTTCTCCATGAAGCTTCCCTTATTGAAATGAAATACTAAGTGGGGCATGGTGACATATGCTTGTAAATCTCAACACTCTGGAGGCTGAGGCAAGAGGATCACAAGTTCAAGGCTAGCCTGAGCTATATGAGACCCTATCTTAAAAAAAAAAACAAAAACTAATACATAGTGTTTTAAACTCTTGTTTCTAAATGGTGGCCCTGTATTATGGTTAGTAACTCTGCTGATCCAGATTTGATTGAGCCATCTATAGAATTTCTCTCAGTGTCAGGAGCTAAAACAGTTTGAAGTGGTTTTCATAATGCAACCTCATCCAGATTTGAGAGTTTACAAGTAGTAGATAGCTATAACTCCAGTGTTTTAATACCCAAATTGTGTTTTAATTTTCAGATGTCCTCAAGGAACTTGTGCTTTTGAGTCCCCATGATTTTCTGCATACTCTGGTTCCATTTCTACAACACAACCATTGTACTTACCACCACAGTAATATACCAAGTACGTATTCATTTAGCACAGTACTTTAATATGGCTGGTATTTAATCGTTCTGCACACTTTAGCTTGGAGATTTTTTTTTTCCATTTATTCTTATTGTACACTTTTAATGTCTTAGTGTCTCTTGGACCTTATTTCCCTTGTCGAGAAAATATCAAGCTAATAGGAGGGAAAAGCAATATTCGGCCTCCGCGCCCTGAACTCAATATGTGCCTCTTGCCCACAATGGTGGAAACCAGTAAGGTATGTTGGGATGCCAGGAAAATCATGTTTCTATAGTACAAAGTAATTTGAAATTTCCCCCTGGCAGTTATAAGTACATTAGATCTAAGTGACTATTTCGTGAATCCTAAGATTAGACTCATTCAGACTTTTTCCTTTTAGTGCTCTGAAATGTTGGTTGAATACTTATAAAATCAACAACAAGCACAAGTAGTAAGCTTTTTTCCCCTCAAAAAATAGCTTAATAGTAAGCTGTAGTATTTCTTGCTAGGCTAAATTCTACATCTAAATCTGAAAAGTTAAGTTAGATGCTTACAATTTTTAAATTCTGCCCTTAAATCATATTCTTCTTGACTACACAATATCACTGATTGATTGATTTATCATCATTTTTATTCTGATTCCTGCCATCTAACACTGATTCTAAAATACTGCCAATTCTAAATTACAGAGACAAGGTACATTGACACAATAATTTATCTTAGTCTTAACATTTGTTTTAAACAGTTCTTCCCTTTTATCTATCTTCATTCACACTCTCTTTTGCTTACCATCTTTGAATCTT
This sequence comes from Pedetes capensis, assembly GCA_007922755.1. Taxonomy (NCBI): domain Eukaryota; kingdom Metazoa; phylum Chordata; class Mammalia; order Rodentia; family Pedetidae; genus Pedetes; species Pedetes capensis. The sequence continues at coordinate 612 of VMDO01005821.1, read as the reverse complement.
AAGTATTCTTAAGCAATTCTTATAAGATAAAATATTAAAAATAATTAACACTATAGCTACCTTTACAGAAATAACTTAAAATCTTTCAAAAATCAAATTTGATTCATTCTTCTTGATATGTCTACAGAACTAAAGTGTCACATGCTAAAATTCTACAGTTATTTTACTCTATCAAAGCATATAGAAATAATGGGTAATTTCAACTGACAGTATTTGCACACTGAAAAATAAACTTATTACAGTTAAGATCCTAATAACATTATTAGACATTTGGAATTTAAAACTAGGTTCTTATAGGATTTAAAGATTTAATCAGCTTTTTAGTTAAATTTATTACATTTGCACAAAATATGCTCTTTATTATACAATTTAAGTGCAACCATTTTATCATCTTTAACCTTCAGGGCAAAGATGACGTTTATGATCGTATGCTGCTAGACTACTTCTTTTCTTATCATCAATTCATCCATCTATTATGCCGAGTTGCAATCAACTGTGAAAAATTTACTGAAACATTAGTTAAGCTGAGTAAGTATAAAAGATGAGCAGTAAATTCCACTGAATTATTTTAAGCCCTTAGCCATTCAGGAAGGGGAGGAAAAAATATGATAA